>VXBU01010832.1:242049-279053 GCA_013400315.1 Bombycilla garrulus | reverse complement strand
TATATATATATATGATTTTTTTTTATTAATCTCCAATCTGGCTGGGTTCAAATGATGGCCAATTACCCACCAACACTTCTCGCTAATAAAATAAATTTTTACGGGCCCTAATTACTGCTTTCGCTGAACTGCTCTACAGGAAGCAAGAGAGGCTGCAGCTCTCCAGACGGCAGCAGACAGGAAAGCTATGGCGAGGAGCCCGCGAGTTGAAAGGCGAGGATGGAGGGGGAGCGCGTGTGCCATGCGCACGGCGCTGGCCCGGCCGTCAGAGCCCGTCAGCCCGTCACCCACCACCTGTGACGCAGGGCTGCTGCTGCTGCTGGGGACAGCGGTGACGGCCGCAGCGCCACGCTGGGACCCGCGGACGCCAGCCGGAGGGGAAGTCGTGTTCGGAAAGGGCTGCATCCATCACACGTGACGGAGAGGCAGAGCCGCCTCCCATCGCCGCACGGGGGTCCCCCCGCAACCAGCGCGGAGGGGAGGCGGCTTCTCAGCCCGGCGCCCACCTTGGGTTCTCTGTGTTGCGATCGCGGTTAATTGAAGGAGACACAAATAGCAGAAAGGCAGAAAATCCCTCTGAGAACGCCAAGCATCCAGCCTGCTCCCTGCTACACACACACACACACACACACACACACACACACACCACTGCCTGCCAGCACAGCACAGCCCCAGAGGCTTCCCGGCTGTGACAAATGAGCGGAACCCACCGGGCGGCTGCAGCCCGCAGCCCGGCCTGCCTGAACCCCGCTGCTCTGGGGGAAGCGGTGAGAGCAGTGCCGCTCTTCTCCGTCAGGGAACACCCTCCGTGGCAGGAAAGCCGTGGCAAAACCACCGGCTGCTGGAGCCCTTCGGAGCGCGGCTGCCACGCAGGTATCCCGGCTCAGCTGGGGAAACGCAGCTCTGCGAGATTGATTAATTTTTTCTTTTTTTTTTCCCCTTTCTCAACCAGGATTACACTAATTTCCAAGGCCTAATGGAGTCCAGCTGTGACGGGGAGGCAACGCTGCAGTAGTACAGAGACCTTTGCACGTTGGTGCAAACTTGTACAACGCTCAGCACACACACACACACGCACACACACAAAGCCCTATAAAAAGGATGCACTGCAGCGGGATATTTTTAGTCTTGACAATACAGCCCTAAAAATACAACTTTGCTAATACATCACTACAGAAATATTCCCAGTGTCCATTCAGGAACGGTTTAAAACATTTATTTTTGTTTCCTTTTGCAATGGTCAGAGAGGAGGGAGAAAATAGAAACTCATTGATAAGAGGAAACGAGAGAGACATGAAAAATTGAAAACTACCTAAAAGCTCATGGAGAGGTTTATTTTATTAGTTCTTAATAAATATCTTGCAGATTTCCTCAGGAAATACACCAGATCACATGTAAAATAGTTTGGTACTGATGTCAACTGTGTCAGCATATGAAATCTATTAGGGTGAAGCCACAGCAGGGTGATCAGCGTGCTGAAAAACTGCACGGCACTGAGGCGAGGGGGGGTGGGGGGAATCTCACGGCCCTTCCAAATTCTTCGAGAGGTAAAAAAGTCAGCCAAGACGCAGAGAGAGAGAAAAAAAGATCCCACATCCTGCTTTGCGCTGCCAGCAATGTGAAGTGCCCAGAGATTAATTCTATGTCTGGCCTGGAAATGTGACTTTAAAGCATTGGAGGGAGCGGGGAGGAGGAGGAGGAGGAGAGAGGAACGAGAAGGCCAGGAGAACCGGGACTGGCACCGTGCCACCGACCCCCCTCCCGTCCTTCCCAAGCCGTGTTTCAACGTAGACAGCAGTAAAGCCCAACAGACGGCAGCTCCCGGGGCTGCCAGGGCCTCGCACCAGCTGGGGCGCGTCTCCCGCTCCCCGTGCAGATGGGGCTGGGAGCATCACTTCCGCTGCGCCTGCTTCTGAGCCACCCGGGCCCATGTGGCCGCCTTTGGCCGCTCTCCGCCGCGGCCCCGAGCGCGCCTGGGGCCCCCCGGGCGGGACGAGCTCGGCTCCCAGCACCAGGCACGAGGGTTGTCAGCCCTTGGCTCCTCGGGCTGAAGGGTTTATGCTGTTCCCAACCCGCCTTTGGCAGCCGGAGCCTCCTTCTCCGTGGCCGTGCCATTACCCGGGGAGCAGGCGCTGCTTACGCAAGGCGCTCCCGGGGCCGGCGGAGAAGCACCGGGAGTTCACTGAGCCGGGGTCGGGGGCCAGATGATCCCAGGAGGGATGGGAGAAGGGGGAATGGAGAAACTCCACGGCCAAACCATCCCCATGGGGAATCTCCTTCCCAGTCCACAGTGACATGATCCTGTGTGCTTCTCTGGGGTGGGACCTGAGAGCCTCGGGGGCAGACAAATCACGTGTGCCCTCTGTGTGTCACCTAGCGGCCAGCCCTAAGGCCACCAGGGCCATCACCGGCCACATTGATCAGCATTAAAAATGACCCTTCCATTAGAGATGGGCAATGTGCCTTCAGGGCTGCCACTCAGCCAGGGTCAAACTGTCCTGGTCAGTGAGGCTGGAGCGAGCATCACACAGCCAGGGTGACACCTGAAGGTCACACCTTCCTCCTGACTGTCACTCAGCACAGGCAGAGCCAGCTCTGTGCTGCCAGGAACCTGCTGCACGGCACACGCAGCCTAATTAGGGAAAATAAAAGATCTCCGCACCTAAACCTGTGTGGGGTCACCTCCTCAGACACTCTCAAGAGCAGAAACACGGCTCTGGCTGTGCTGCCATTCCTGATCTCAACATTAAGGCAAGAAGAGATCCCAACAAGCCCCCCCAGCACCGGGCACAGGATTCCCAGAGGGATTGCAGCCTGTGAAAAGAGGAAGGCAGGATGGAGCTGGCAGGGGATGAGCCCTTGGGGCAGCCCCTGGGAAGGAACTGCCCTCACTGAGCTGGCAGGCTGCACCCAAACCTGCACGGGGCACGGGGCGGGCAGCCCTCCCTGCCTACACCTGGAAGGTTATAAAACAGCCCCGCAAGCTCAATCAGGAGTTTTACAACTTCACAAAGCAGCATAATTAGCCTAATTATACAGTGTTCTCTCACAGAATTAAACAGAAATACAGTAATTGACTTGGTGCTGCTTAAAAGGATGAGGAAATCAAAGGTGCAAGGCACATTAAAGAATCAGAAATATCTCTTCAAAAGCAAAAGGACTTCCTGTCACGCTGCAAGCATCTAAAGTTTCACCAAAGCTGCTGCACCTGGTGCACCTCACTCTGACTCCCTGGCACCCCTCTTTCTCCACCACCAAAGCTGGGGAGATGCAGAGACCTGGGGCAGCTGCCTCAGCACCCTTCTGGTTCCACAGCAGGACAGACGGACACAGTGTGGCACTGCTCCATTTCCTGCCTTTCATTCTACACAGCAACGCTGCTTCTTCATCCAAATAGTGGCTGGATTCGGCGTTTGCAGAGCTGGCCATGCCTTGGAACCACAGTAAAACCTCTCCAACCTCACCTCACCTGTCACTGACTCTGTCCTGATTTGCAGCTTGGGCTGCTGAAGCTTGGCTGTAAAGCAGACTCAGGCTTTGTGTTTACAAATCATTTCCCCTCGATTTGTTGCCCTGAAATGAGATCCCGGTATCGCCTGGTGGAACAGCTTCAAGGGCAGATGTAAGGATGTGCTTGTGTGACAGGCAGAGCAGGCAGAAGCCCCCAGCAAGCTCATCCAGCACCACTCGTCGGGGATTTTGCTGCACTTGAGCTGGAGGGCAGGAGTGGAGAGTCTGACACACCAGCAAACACTCCATTTTGCTGGAAACCTTCCCCTTCCCTGCCACAAAGCCCTGCTCAATCTTTTGCCTCCCAAGCCAACGTCTAGATTTCAGAAACCTGAACTGCCAGTGGAAATTCCCTGCAGCGCGTTGATTATTGCATCTCCTGCTGGCACTTGTGGCAAGGGGAAAAAAAAGTCACATGGCTTTCTGGACACACGTTTCACTGAGGAGTCTTGCATCAGAGGGCAGAAGCCAGCAGCCAGGAAAATAACTCCAATTACGGTAAATAAATCCCCAAATATGTGACAATCTGCCTTTTAAACAGGAAACAGAGGGGAATAAGCAAAGGAAGACTTTGGTCTAAACATTGCTGCCACCAGCCTCAAGAGCCCGAGAGCAAGACTCTGAAGACACGTCTGGGCCAGAATTATTTTACCTGAACTTTACTGATGTGTCTCAAGTCCGAGACAGCTTCCTTCCCTGAAGGGAAAGGCGTCGACAGTTCCCAGCAATTGTGCCAACCTCCAACGCTCCCAATGGCTCAGAGGAGAAGCCCTGGAGGGTCAGCTGCCATCTCTGGACACGTACGTGTCCCTCAGGAGGCTCAGCACAGGAAATTGTGCGGCTCCTGAGATGAGCAATGCAGGTATCACCCCCTGCACCACTTCAACCCCTCCTCCTGCTCACACATCTCAAGGTCTGGACACAGGAAATCGCAGATATCACTAAACAGCAGGTTTGGTGTAAAAGCCCTTTGCCAAGGCAGTGACATCAATGAGCCAGCTCGCTCAGGAGCCTCGGTGCAAGGCAGGCAGCAAGGGGAAAGATGGACACCAGAACCACCCAGCCCTCCCCTGATTACCACTCAAACACAAACCAAATACAAGCTGAAATGTGAAAGGAGGGGAAGGATAAATTAAACATCCAGTTCCTCCAAACTTAAGGCCTTGGGAAGTGTTATGTCTTAACACCACCTCGCTAAAGACAGCGCTGCCCAGTCTCAGAGGGACAGTCACACAGCGACTGCCAGGTGCAGCTGCAGATCTCAGTCACACACCTCAGGCCACAACTGCTGTCCACCAACCAAAGCCCCAGCACCCAGAGAAAGCCAGATGTCAATCTGCTCAGCTCCAGCCTCCCTGCATCAAGTGGGCTTTGCACTACAAACAGAGTCCCCCAGGCAGGTGGAGGGACCTCAGGCTCTGCTCTGCTCTCACAGGGCTGCAGATGCTCAGCATGCCCCTGACACAGCCCTGCAACGTGACATCTTCATCACCCTCCTGGCTGTTTAGCCCAAAGGTGTCACAGCCCACAGCTGAAGTGTGTATTTACCACATAAAGAGGAGAATTAAGAGAAAAGAACTGAGTTCTGCTCCCCAGACAGGGAAAGATCAAGTTGCTTCTGCTGCTATCTACAGCCTGAGGTTTATTAAGCTTTCTTTTGTGCCTAATTTTAAAACTCCACCAAACCGAGGCAGTTACCCACAGCACTGCTTTATTTTTAAACTCGGGCAAATGCACTGGACTCTCTTGCATTCTACTCCCTTCACCTTTCGTCAGCTCCAACATGCAAGATGCGGTTAGAGCTTCATGAGAAGACACGCCGCAGGTGATCGGAAGGTGCTTCCTCTGAGCCTCTCCCCACGCTGCAGTCAGCTCTTTGAGCAGAGCTGTGTCCGAGGGGCAGAAACGAGCCCGTGGCAATGGTCAGAGCTGAGGCTCTGCTCAGGGCAGACACCAACAGCCTCTGCATCATCTCTAGGGATATTTTAAGGGTTCAAGCTGCAAACCTGATCAGCTGTGGTCAGCAAAGCGAGACCTGCTCTGTCCGGCACAGGGCTGTGAGTAGGATGGGATGGCAGCAGAGTTGCTGCTGGTTAGCACAGCACAGCCTCATCTCAGGGCTCTCTGATCTGTCCTTTACAACAAAAATGGGAAGTTCTGTACCTGCTTAAGTGCTGCAGAGGATTTGCACTGACCTACAGGTCTTTCCTTGTGTATATTGGGCAAGATCCACATCTCAAGCTGGTGTCGGTGCTCCAGGAGCAAGCAGGGCCTTAGCAAACCCTTGCAGAGGCTGCAGTCACAGCTGTGTGACAGCAGCTCCCCTCGGAGCCAGGCAGAGTCTCCTCAGCCCCTGCAGCACAGACCTGCTCGGCCCTGGCCTGAGGACACCGGTGGGGCAAAAGCCACAGATACTGCTCTGATCCTGCTGGTGAACCCGTGAAACCTCCCTTCTGCACGAGCCAGCTGACACCACCTTGCACAGAGAACCTGATCACGTTCCACTCAAGAAGACAGACCCAGGGTGTGCAGAGCAAAGCTTACCCTACATCCCTGCCACACTGAACCCTCCTCACACCCCACATGAGCACAGTCCCTCTGCCAGGGTACAACCAGTAGGTTTTCCTCCTCGCCCTCGGCAGAGCAGATGCCCTAAGCCCAGCTCACGCCGCCCAAACTATCATTGTCCACCGGCTTTCCACTTTCCCGATCCTCAGCACTTGGCCAGACCCTCCCTGTGCCTCCGTGCCCTGACTCTGCTCGGCCCTGGGGGATGCAACTTCACTCCCTACATGTGCTGAGGATGCACATATGGCAGCCCCCTCCTCTTTCCACTTCCACCTAAGCCCGACCTCCTAACAACCTCCACACGGCCCAGCGCGAGCGGCCGAGAGTGCCAGAAGGCATCCAGGTGCTGCAGCCTGATGCTTCACACCCGCAGCCAGGCAAATTTGCTGGGATTTCCGGGAAGTGTCTCTAGGGTGCCCCGTGCTGCTGCACCCCCACCTTGGTGCACGCTTGTTTGGAATGCAGGGCTGTCAGGGAGGGGGGCTTGGGGGGGGGAGAGGGGAAGTTATTCTGGTGGTGGCCTATGAATAACATCCAGTGATTTATAGGAAGTATAATCCAATAATACAGTAAAATAAAACAGTGTGTCTGAGATGGGTTTGATTCCAGGAATTATAAAACAAATTATTAAAGAGAGAGAGAAAGAAAAAAGCCTCAGAGAGGCCAGATCGGAGTAAATTGGGCACAGATGGGCTGAGAGGGGGTTTCTCTCTCTCCACTCACCGAGATGCCCCTGCCGCAAGCACGGCTTCAATTAGTCTTTTCAGAAACCAGAGTTTTATTTCCCCAAATTACAGAATTAAAAAAAAATTAAAATTCTTGGAGTGTTTGTGGTCGGGATAAAGGGATCTAAACCTCTCTGTGAGTTGGTCGTGCAGATGGCTACCAAACTGTTAAAACGGGCCACCCCACTATGGTCCTGCCCCAGCCAGAGCCCAGGATGGCCCAAAACACTGGTTAGTCACCTGGGTCCCGTCCTGGAGAGCGCAAGTCTCGGCCATGGAGAGTGGCCACCTCTCTCTGCCTCCCTCCCCTAGGTGGGCACTCCCTGCCCCATGGGTCTGAGGTCTGCGAGAAGCTTTTTCCACACCTGAAGTGCTCCTGGCAGGAGGCAGCTGGGTCAGTGGGACCCTCCCTGGCTCCGTGCCTCCCTGGACAAAGCAGGAACACGCTGCTTGATGCTGAACAGCAGGGGATGCACTTCATGTGGGAATTCTTTGGCTTCCTCTGTCAAGAGAAAACAACAGATCCAATTCATCTCCCAGGGTCTTCCCAGTGCTGCCCGGCTGCACAGGCAGCTGAGACCAGCTCCAGCGTGCCTGCTGCTGTCCCTGGGGACAAGCACAGCTCAGCTGCTCTGGGCACAGACCACGGAGCCCTGCCTGTGCTCACCTGAGCCCTGGCACCCACTGCAGGGCTTGGGTAACCACAGCAGCGACCTGTGTGGGAGGAGGATGTGAAATGCCACGTGCTGCTCACAGCTGGCTGGTTTTGAAACCAGTTTAAACACAGCACAAAAAAAGCCACCCTGTCAGAAGAGCACACGGTGACCTTGCAGTTGGGTGGTTTATGAAAAAGTGGCAGTGACTGGGAGCAGAGACACAGAGGACATGTCACAAATCCCACAGGGGGACACGTGCCAGGACAGGGGCACCTCTGAGGGGTCATGGCCAACCCGCACCACAGCAAAAGAAAAGGAGTAAAAAAGCAAAGAGCAGCAGAGAGAAATCATCATGCATGAGTTCCAGCCTTCTGTGCTGCCCACTGCCTCACTGAAGATCTGGGACAGACTGAGCACAATCCAAAAAATGCAAGAAGCTGAGGCCGAGATGAGGTGGGATGTGTTTGGTGTAAGCCTGATGAGGAGGGAGGACAGGTGCTTAACACAGCATTTAATTGTTAAGTTTCCTTTTTCTTAATACTTGAGTCTTTACTTAGAAGTTCTTACTCAGGGGTTAAGAATTTCATAGAATTCCCCACATTGTGACTGTTGACACCGCATCATGACTGCCAACACCACTGGATCTCGGCACCAGGGATTTGTTACACACCAGACATGGAGCAACAAGCACATTTACAAGTTTCTCAGGAGTAGCTGGGGCTCCAGAGACCTGGAAATACAGGGAAGGGAGGGAGCAGCTATCTCTGAAGAGAACACCCCTGGGCAGCAGGGAAGAGAGGCTCAGACCTCCCTCCCAGCCCCGAACTCACAGATCTCCTCCTGCTCCTGCAAACTGAGCGTCAGGCCTGTGCGAGGGGAAGGACAGAGCCACGCTCTGCTCCCAGATTTGCAGGAGGATTTCAGTAGGAGGAGATCGCTGGAGGCTGTTTGGTCCAACTGCAAAGTTAGATCCAGCTTTTGCGGAGTGGACACGGCCAAGCTCTGACTACAGCCGGCTCCCCAGCAACGCTTCCTGGCAGTTTGGGATGCAGGCAGGGTGGGACTGCTCCCTGTGTCCCGGCAGCCTCCCCCAGGCCCACAGGGGTGGCTCGGCCCCCTGGCTTCTGCTGCTGCTGCAGCACAGGGAGGTGACTCATGTGCTGGGAAATGCAAACCCGCACCTTCCCGACAGCGTTCCTGCCGCGCGCTCCCGCCAGGCCTCTGCCCGCGGCAGCCCACACGCCGGGGAGCCAGCCAGCACCCTCGCTCCATGCAGGGCACTCGGTAATCATTCCAACATTCCCGCCTTCCTTCCAAACTCCAGACCTTTCGCTGCTCTGCTTTCGATTTCCATCTGCACCCAGCTCTTCCCAGCATGGCAGCGCCGGCAGCCGGCCCACCCTGTGCCTGGTGTACGAGCGCTCCGAGCCCACCGGCGCATTTGCGCTGACAGCAGGGCTCGCTTTGCCAGCAACACTCCCAGCGACATTTCGGGGTCACCAGAGCAAAGAGCCCTCAGGGAAATCCCTGAAGGGCCCCTGGCATCAGATGGCAGCCGTGGTGCCATCCGACCTGCAGGCATTCCAGGAGCGCTGCCACCTGCTCCGCACGCAGGCCCCGGCAGGAACGGGTTTGCTCTCTCCAGAGATCCGAAAGCCGGGAGCAGCTGGCAGCAACCCACACAGGAGGCAGAAAACTCTGAGAATACTTGTTTTTCATGAGATAAAAAGCACTCCCTCCGTCACTCACACACATCCACAACTCGGCTATGGATGGACGAGCACAGCCCAGTGGTTTGAGAGCTGGGATTGCTTCCAGCTCTGCCACAGGGGCTTGCCATCCATCCCAGATAAATCCCATCCTCTCCTCCCACCCGCTCCTGTCTGTGGCACAGACACCACTATTAATTCACCTACCAGGAGTATTATTAATATTATGAATACAATAATTACCGTCACGCAGAGGCATTTGCTTATAATCACAAAGTACTTTGCAGCTCAAAGATAAACAGCCATCGTTGGCTGGCATCTGGCAGGCAGGAGGGCACGGCCGCCTCGCCAGTGGGATTGACAGCTCCCTCCAGGAGAGGAGAGTGCCTGCAGGGCAGGCACAGCACACAGGAGCCACTTCCCAGCCCTCCAGCCGGTGCTGGTCTGCTCCATCAGCTGACCTTGGCCACTCACCACCAGCCTGACCAGTGGCCAACTGGCTCACGAGGGAAGGATCTTCCAGCAGCAGCGCTCTGGGGCTCAGCCTGATCGCCCACATGCTGGCCTTAGCTAAAATCCATCAGCTGGAGGCCTTCATTTTTGGGATCTAAATCCCAAGGCGTCAGGATGTGAAATGTTGCTTCCTCCCACCCAGGGAGAGCAGCCCCATCCCTGCTCCCAAACTCACGGCTCAGGCAGACCTGCTGCTGCGTGCGTGTTGGGGGGACACAGGGAAAAATACAATCCCTGGAAGCATCATTTTAAACTCTGGTTTGGTGGCATCTCTGTTGCCCAGCACATTACACTTGTCAGTGGTAGAGACCATCCAGGCTGCTGGGTGGATGGAGGAAGTGAGAGGAGGAGAGTAATTAACACCAGATCTGGGTTGCTCCCTGCATTAACACGGGGCACAACCCAGTGTTTCGGAGTGGCACCACATCCCCCACCCACCTGCACGGACACAGGCAGCCACAGCTGAGGCCTCTGAGACTGTCCCAGCCCTTCTGCTGCCAGCACAGGCACCGAGCAGGGCCCAGCTGAGCAGCGAAGGCAGAGCCATAAAGCAGCATCTTCCCTCTGTGCTGATGACTCAGGCTCCGGGGGGATGCGATGCCTCCTCACTGCTCAGACACCTCAGCCAGCTCCAAAGGCCCAGCCAAGGTCCCTTTGTGTCGACACCCACAGGCATCCAGCCACCACTCCCACCTCCCCATCTGGTGTGTCCCCCACCCTTCTCCGCCTGATCCCCAGCCAGTTTCCCCTCCAGCAGCACGTGGTACCTTTGGGCTGGGAGTTGTACACTGCAAACATGTTGATGGCCACGAGCTGGAGCATGCGGGTGCTTCCGATGGGAGGGGGGCTGTGCTGCAGCAGCACCTGGAACTCCCTCAGGACCTCCTCGGCCACCGCAGGGAAAGTCTCCATCCTGCAGACACAGAGAGAGGCTGGAGGTTGTGCCCGGAGATGTGGGCACGGCTCAGCCCGTGTCACATCTCCTGGGGAAAGGGGAATCCCTGGGGTGCTGTCTCCCAGCCAGGAGCTGCGGGGAATGAAGGTGCAGGCTGCTTCTCTAGAGAGGGCAGTGAGGGATTGCTCTGTGACCGACAGGCAGCATTCTTTTGGCAGGAAAACACGGCCTTTATGAGTCATTTCTGACCAACCATTTTTTTCTACTGACTTCTACCAATCTGGGAGAGGTGCCAAGGGGCCAGCAGCTCACTTGGACCAGGAGCAGCCCATGGGACTCCCAAGGCTGCAGCAAAATGCACACACTGGTGCCACATTGCGGATGTGGCAATTCCAGTGCGTTGAACGCCGGCCAGGGCGTGCTTCCTCCAGAACTCCTCGCTGCAACATCGGATCCCATGGCACCGAGCCCCGTCTCCCCCAGGCTACACACTCCCCGGCGCTGTGATTGAGCCCCTAAAACTTCATCACTTCGAGCCCCACAGGACAGGGACTCTCTGACTCGTGGAGCTGCTGACAGTGTCAAAGCTGGAGCAGGTCCCCGCAGCCGCAGCGCTGCTGTCGCGCGTCAGGACACAGCAGCCCGCGGCTGCGGGGCCACGCCTGGGGATGGGGTGAGCTTTCAACACCACTCACAAGCACCCACGGAAATCTGACACCTTTATCCTGCTCTTCATCGCTGAGGGAATTAGCTGAGGTCGCTTATCAAAGCTGTTGGATCCTCATTAACCTCCTGGCTGAAGTGGGGTGAAAGATTGAAATTATTGCAGAGAGCACAGTGAAATGCCAAAAATGACTGAGGTGTGGCTGCCCACAACAGCCCGCACCTGGTTTCCCAAGAAGACAATTTTATAACCAAGAAGCTGCCCAAAACCTTGGGAACTACTGAGGGGGGAGGTCCTCCTGTCACACTGCCTCTTCTGCAGAGTTTGCTGTATTGATTCTTGTCCCTACGCTAGAAAAAACCACAGCCAGACCCAGCAGACTGAGTATCTCCCAGAAAGTGCCCACACCAGTTATCAGTGACATTAACAAGTGCCCACAAGGCAGTGAGGGAGCAAAACCCAGAGGGTGAGGCATCTGGAGCTGGGGCAGGTGACCTCGGGGGCCTCCAAAGCAACTTCCTCTATCTGCCCCCAAAGAGATTCAGATCTTGTGATATCACCACAGGCTGGATTAATGAGCCACTTCTGGTAACCCACATGGGCAATTCTGCTGGGCTTCCCCAACAGACTTCAGGACAGTGACAGCTTTATTTCTAAAGACAGAAATGGCTTTCTTCTTCGACATATTTCATGGGTGCTTTTCATCACCTGGGTCTGCCTACCAGCAGGGTACCCTCTCCCTGGGCACTGTTTGCTGAAGCAGCTCAAAGTCTCTGTTACCTTCCGAAAAAGATGGGCTGGAACCAAAACAGTCTCCTTGGACTTTGTAGTTGTGCAGAATGGAGCAGCTCTGTCAGTACAAATGCAATGCTTTCCTTGCAAAAGGCAACTTCCCTGGATTTGGGGCACAGCCAGAGAATTAGAGCAAACTGATTGCTTCTAAAGACTTCCTAATTTTGAGACATCTCAGACCACATCCAGTGTATCCTCCTCGGGCAAACAGCACTCTGGGGATGGAGGAGCCCTTTGCAGGATGGGTTGTTACCGAGGAGATGAAGATTATTGCCATGGAAAAACAACAAGAAGGAGTGAGGGCTTCCTCAGCTCCACCACCTGTGCTTTGATACCACAGCACATCTGGAACAGCGTGCAGTAACCCCACGGAGCTCAGAACCAGCAGGTCAGGAGCCGAGCGGAAGCTTTTAATAAATTGCTTACCTGTGGTTTTAGAAGCAAGAGTCCAATTAGGACAACATCATCTTTTCCATATTTTTTCCAGATAAATCACCAAAGATCCTGCCCAAAAAAGACTTGGCTATTCCTCACCTTTTACCTATTTTAAGCACGGAAGCTGTTTAGCAGGGCTGGATGATTTTCTCTTCCTGTGTCATGGTATTACTTTCTAGTTCCCTTCTAAGTACTTCAGGGCATATTGTACCATTAAACATACTTGGGTTTTCTAAATGACTGTCCTGGGAAGCAACTGCCTGAAACGCTGCATCTTAATTTCACAAAAGTCTCAGGAGCCAAACGTGCAACTGATCTCTGCTACATCCCCATTAATCCCCTGCTGGCATCCGTTCAACCGGAGCTCGACCGCGGCCCCGCAGCGCGGGGGACCAGCAGCTCCCCGGATGCTCTGCCCTCCTGCACAGCCCCTGCACTTCCCCAGCCTTCCGTGGGCTCTGGCACTTCTCCTCCTCTTCTCCTGCAGGCAGCAGGACAGCCAGCTTTGCCTCCTCGCTGCGAGCCAGCCCGGTGGCCCATGAGTGAAAAATCAGTGCCTGTGACTCGGGGGAGATCAGCTGTGACCCTCAGATACCTGATCTCCAACAAATCACCAGCCCCTGCTTCCCTGTTTTTTGTGAAGGGTCCAAAATGCCCCTCCTGAGTGGTCACCCCCATAAGCACTGGGCACAGAAGTGCTGAGGTGCTGCTGGTGTGGCAGGATCTGAGCTGTTCCCAGCAGGGACAAGCTGTCCCTTTGCACCCACACTCCCTTTACCTACAGGGTGTGGAACAGGCCCCTCAGCCCTGTGATTTGTAGCCAGCAGTTCCACAGCAGAATGAAGGAGCCAGCAGAGCTCAGGACACTCTGGTTGCTTCCGAGGCACTGGCAGGCTCCAGCAGAGACCACCAGTGCCAGAGACACACACGGGGTCTCTCCTCACCAGCTGCTCCCACACAGCCAGGGCCAGGCCGGACCTGGAGCAGAGGCAGCTCCATGGGAAGCCCATCAGCTGCGAGGCTGAGCTCTGCCCTCGGGGTTATAAGGGTGTCCCCTGGGCTGGGATCTCAGCCCAGGCTGGGATCAGGCTTGCTTTGCTTCAAGGGGAGCTGTTCAACTACTTGAAACCCATTTCTGACAGTCAGTGCCAAGGGCACTTTGTACAAACCAGTTCCCACAGCCAGGGCAGCTCCCAGCTGTGGGGCTTTCACCGAAATGGCAGTGAGGAGATGAGGGGCAAGGCTTGTTTTTGCCATGCCCTGGATGGCAGCTTGCAGCCAGCACACGGATCTGCCTCGATGGCTTTGTGATCCTCACAGGCAACAGCCTCTGAGAGCCCCAGGAGCCACCTTTGCACTGGGTGAGGGCCAGGGAAGAGAGGGGGTTAAACCCAGAAATTCAAGGAGAGAGAGCACACTGAGGTGATGGGAGAGAGAGAAAACAGCCTCTAGTCCCTCCTGTGTGTGTGAACCATCTGAGCTCAGCTTCTGCCAGAGGGTCCTGGAATGGGCAGGAATGGGCTTTGAGGTGGGGGAAAGGAAAAGCCCAAGCTCCAACCAGTGTGGATCAGAGGGCGGGTAAGGAGAATAAGAACCAGGAGGCCAGGCCTACAAGAATTCACACCCTGTGCCCTCAGCTCCAAACACAGCTTAGTTGCTAACAATATTAAATTCCAAAAAGACTTGTAATGTAGGAAAATAAAATAAACATCCTGCACACTTACCCAATCCTGGTAAACAGCTTCCCATGGGCATGGAGAAAACTGAGGATGAACCTTTTGTTCAGCTGCATGGGAAAAAAAAAAAAAAAAAAGAGAGAGAGGAGAAAACAATTAAACTCTCTCCTATTTCCTGTGAATTAAGAATGTCCCCAGTGACAGAAGAACCTGGCCTGGATGCTGGGGGTGGCACTGGAAATGGGAACCAAATGGACATGCCCAAACTCTTACAAACATCATGCACAGAGGCCGAGGCAAGTGCCAAACAGCTGGAGCTGGAAGCGGAGCTGGGAGAGGCGGTGGAGACACAGCACCCTCTGCCGGGTCCTGTGATCCTGCACAGGGCTGCTGTGCCCCGGCAGCCCCAACACCACACTCCAGGCACCCCAAACCCTACAGCCTGGGCACCCCAAACCCCACACCCCGGGCGCCCCAAACTCCACACCCCGGGCGCCCCAAATCCAACACCATGGGCACCCCAAACCCGATGCCTGCACCCCAGGAACCCAAATCTGATAACCTGCACCCCAGGCACCTCTAGGCAAAACTCTCCTCTACTCTGTCTCACCAACTCAAAACTTAGCACAGCCTAAGGGGTTCTGGAAAAGGAGTCTCCAAAGGCAGCATTCCCCACTAGATTCCCATGGATGGAAAAACAGCCCCACAACCAGCAGCAGCAGCCTGTTCCATCCTCCTGACTGTGTCAGGGGCAGAGCAGCAGCTGGACAAGCAGAGAGGGAGCAGGATGTCCTCCCCAGCACTTTCCTGCAGAGCAGCCAGCACAGAGCTCAGCAGCAGCACTCACACTTGTTTGTGCCCTGCCAGGAGCAGCTTCCAGAAGCAAGGGAGGATTGGGGTGGTGCTGCACCCCCTCATTTATCCGGTGTTCCACACAGTGTTCGGATGTGCCAGCAGAGCCTCTGAGACCCTGCATTTTGAACAGCTGCTAACTGCCCAGAGAAGCTGCGGATGCCCCGTTCCTGGAAGGGTTGAAGGCCAGGCAGGATGGGGCTCTGAGCAATCTGCTCTGGTACAAACTGTCCCTGCCCACATCAGGGGGGTTGGAACTGATGGTCTTTAAGGTCCCTTCCTACCCAAACCATTCCACGATTCTGTGGACATGGAGCTGAGGGGACACAGGGGAGCTGGCTGCAGCACACAGTGTGCAGGCAGCTTCCTGCCCTGCTTTGGTCCCCTGACTCCAAAACCTGACTTGAATAATTACTTATTACTGCTCCAGGCCACCTCTGCTCGCTCAGCACAGCTCCGGGCTTTCCCAGTCCTTATCTACAGAGCTCTGAGGAAGGCTAAGCACTCCCTCAGCCTGGCCCTGGGGGTGGCTGTGTCACAGCAGGAGTGGACTGGCCTCGCTTTTACCTTCCCCAGAGCAGGAGGTTTTCCTCTCTCTCCCGTGCCTGCACAGCCTCAGCGCGCTGAGAAAAGCCAGGCCCCGAATGCTGCGAGGGAGACGCTGACCAGGAGCGACCCAGAGCACCACCACGCTGCTCCAATCCACCCAGGGCTTTTACAGCCTCAACTCCCCCACTTCCACTCACAGGGGGAGGACAAGATTCTCTGGCAGGGCTGTGACAGTGCCAGCCAAGAGCTGGGCGCACGCCAGAGGACGCGGGGCAGGCACTTCCCAGCGCCTCCCGAGCTCTCTGCCAGGCCTGGCTGCAGGGGACACTTGTCACTGGCATGCCAGCTCCGGTGCCACCTCCCACCCCCATTTGCTGAGCCCCTGGGCTCAAGGCATGACTGATGCCAGCTGCTCTGCACCTTCAGTGAGGTGTAATTAACCCGGCTGCGCTCCCGGAGGATCCATGCAGGAGAATGATGCCCTGCTGCAGGGCCGCTCCTGGGCCATGTGCGAGTTTAAACATAAAACCTGTCTCATAAAACAAGCCAGACCAATTAAACTGGCCCCCGCAGCAAGGGGTTCTTGCTTACTCACTATTTTACTGCTGCCCTAAAGAGCCCTTTCCACTAGAACTCAACTTGATTTGCCACCATTTTATTAACTCTGCAGATGGAACCCAGAAGAGACTGGGGAATACTGGGACAGCACAGCAACGCCCTTATTCATTCCGCCAGTGAAGTTTGGATATAGCTGACTCTTCACCTTAAGTCACTATGGTAATTGAGAGCTTCAAGCCTTTAACAGGTCCTTTTTCTGTTTTCAACAACAGCTTGTGGAGGCAAAAATCTGGTTTGTGACCAGCTCTGGCTGAAATCACAGACCCTGAGACAGACACAGGAATGTAAGGAATCACAGCCCCCAGCTCGGTGCAAGAGCCTTGGTGGGGTGGTGGGCAGTGCTCTGCCCCACAGCAACACCCTGTGCAAGAGCTGGAGGAGGGGCTCCATGCTCTGCATCCTTTGAGCAGGAAAACAGAAGGAGCTCGTGGCCTGACCCATCTCTACTGAACAGCAACACTCACGGGCAGGCTGCAGGTGGGGGGGAAAAAAGAAATTGGGGCAGAAATTTTCCACCAAGGCTCACATTCACCCACGGCCCCAGGAGTGGGTGCAATACCCACACTTTACTGGCAGCGAGGGAAAACAAAAATTCCCCACCTTGAACGGAAAGTGACGCCCAGCAGGGACATGCCCAGAGTGTGTCCACAGACAGCCAGCTCCAGGAGGGCGTGTCAGGACCTTGGCTTCACCCCCAATTTCTCAGAGCAAGTTCCACGCTCAGCCTTTTCACTCGCAATCCCAAGGACTAACCAGTCACACTCCCCAGCAACCAGTAGAGAACTGGGACAGAGATATGTGCTTACTTATAATTGTTTTTAAGGAACTGTGATACCTGCCTCTAGGAATGAAGCATGTTTCATGCCTCTTGCCAACTTAAATCACAACCCAGCAAGCCCAGGCAGAGCCCTGTGTGCCCCAGCACTGTGGCATCTCAAGCAGGCACCTCACGCTTCTTTCACCACTTTTTCTCTCACAGCCTCGAGGTTTTGACGAGCTCATCACTCAACTTTGGACCTTTCATCTTTGGGTTCATGCAAAGGCCACGGGGCTGCTTTGACTGGGCTTTTCTCTGGATGACTGTTTCCCTTCTGACTCACCTGTCCCTCAGCCTCTGGGAGCCCTCCCAGCTCCTCCCATCAAACCTCAGCTTCTCAAGGGGAGAGGGAAACAGCGACCTCCATGAGAGGCCTGGCACAGAGGAGGAAGTTCTGTCATCTCTGCATTCACATGGTGCAGAGGAACACTTCCCCAAAGCACTGTCAGCACACTCACTACCCTGACAGAGCTACCACGAGACCTACAACAACTTACAGCCTTCTTCTCACTGACTGTGCAGACCAAAAGCAGCTCACTCCAAATATTTCCCAAAAATCTTCCTCACGCTGATACCAGACCAGGAGTCCCAGTGCACTGACATTGCTGCCCTTTGTGGGCAACACTGCTCCTTGGGGCAGGAAACCAGATTTGGATCGTCCCAGTTGCTCACTTGGGGAAAGCCCGTCAAGAAAAGCTTATACAACAACAAAAACTATGTCAAAAACTGGATTTTGGCCCTTCCAGCTGAAAAGCGGGCATCGCCGATATGGAAGTTATGAGCATATAGTGAAGGCATTAGTTATAAAAACAAACCAGCTGTCAAGAAGAAGAAGGGGTCCCTGCACACAGTAGTGCCTGAAGCTGAAAACAGCTGTTTCAGCTGTCATGAGTCAGCATGTGCAGACAGACTAAATCCACCTGGGAAGAGGCAACCTCACCAGAGGAAGCAGCCCGGTGCTGCTTGGGGAGCATTCGCACACCTCGCCGCCAGCCCAACTGGATTTGTTGCCATGGAAGGAATCAACAGTGACTAACAACTTCTGGTGGAGCGGCGAAAAGAGCAGAGATAGCAACGGGGCTGAACAGCCAGCTCAAATCTCCTCGAGGCCGCGGGGAGCACGGCCTGACAGCAACACGGAGCCGCAGCGTGGGGAAAGGCCTGCCTCGTCTCCAGCCAGCAGAGAAGAAAGCAACACTTCACCTGCAGAAACTGCACTGACCACGCGGAAATGGTGTCCCCCAGCCCAGCACAGCAACGCTGGAAATGCCAGCGGAGAGCACAGGAAAAGGAGTGACATGATCAGGGCTGGGAAACGTTGCTGCTGCCCTTGAACCCGTTTGGCTCCGGGCAAGGAGTGCACAAGAGCTTTGGCACCTGAGCATCAGCCCCAGCTGTGAGGGAGGCACCAAATAAGGGAAAGATTCTGGAGAAGTGACTCCTGGGGAAAAAGCGTTTCAAGTTAAAAATTGTTACTTCAGGTTTGGAAGTAAATTCCAGGATCTGGTCTTTATCAAGCAAGGCAAACTTTCTTCAACATCAGCAAAGCATCTGTGGAGCAGAAAGCGGTGTCAGAGTCAAAATAGGCTGCAAAAGACAAGTCCATTAATCAAGAGACCAGATGCAAAACTGCCTGTAACAAATGCTCTGTCTCCACTGGAGTGGAAGGGCCTGGAGCACAGCAGGACGTTCTCCTGAGTCTAAGGGTCTCCTCAGTGACAAGGGGTTGGGATACAGACCACAGAGCCACACAGCTCCGCTCCAAAACACGTACCACACTCATCCCAAATATTTTCGGGCTTTCTTGGGCAGTCAGGCTTTTCCAGGCACAGCTTCCTTGCTGAGAACTGTGTGAAATAACATCCAGGCACTCAAAACGTGCCATACTCTCACTCCCAGCTCAGGGGATAGATAGACCACATTAAGATTTTTTCTTTTTCTCTCAGAGCACCCAGTCCAACACTGACACAGAGACTCCTGAAAAGCCCAGGATGCTGCAGTGGGCTCGACTGGCAGGATAGCAGGAGGAATTTTTACTGCCACAGGTGTAACCCCACCAAAGTGCTGGTGGAAAGGGTTTTGTGCAAATGGCTACCTCCATAAGGGAGACGAGACAAAAGGGCTGTTAAGATTGTCTGGCATTTTTGCAGTGTTTACAAGGTACCCACAGAGCTGTGGGCAAATTCCAGCTGGGCTAATTACCATAATCATTTCTCTTCATATACCACCTGCAACCACAAATGGATACAGGGCTTGCCTTGGCTGCTTCTTGCCACGTGTTTAGTGCAGGTTTCTGCTTAGCAGAGCAATGTCCTGCCCTGAAATGGATTAATTTCTGCAGCAGCAGAAGCAATTCCAGTGAAAATCCTGCTACTTAATATCAGACACCGCACAAACGTAAAATCCAATTTGCCATGACATAGAAGAGAGAGGGAACCCTGATGCATCATGACCTTGAGGCATAAAAAGAAATTAATTTACAGGTAAAGAGACACTGAGACACTCCTGCAGCTTCCTGGTCTCTCACAGTGCAGCAGCTCCAGGACACATCTCATGGCTATAAGAGTTACAAGCCATCAACCCAGCAAGAGAAAAAGAGGAATTTAAGAAGCCCCCTGGCAAAAGCAGGGAGCTTTTGAGTTCTTCCTTCATCCCAGCAGGGAGCAGGTGAGAGGAAAAATGTTAAGGAAGAAAATTATCTGCTTTAGTAACATAAAGATCAAGCCATGGTAACTTCACTGGCTCCAGAACAAATATCTGACTTCTAAATAAATTCAACATAATTTAATAACGAGTTTACTAGCAGAACTTTCAACTCGACAAAAGCAGGTCAAACAGAATATTTATATGTGTGCTACTTCCTTTTCAACCAAGCTGGTATCTAAATTTGGTTTCCATGAATTAGTAACACGCAACATTCTTGAAAAAATATTATCACTAAAAAAACTGATTCAGTAACCTCCACAAGAGAGGTCTTCAGGGACCCTCACTGAACTGGATGGCAAAAGGATGGTAGAGACTCACTAGCAACATTTTTAATCAACAAAAAGAAATTCTGCTGCCAAACTGCCTGTTTGGAGCAGCAAGTAACGACGGCTACAGAACATTCACACAAGGCTTATTATAACAGCTTCAAAATCTGGGGGTTTCCAGCATCAAATGTCATGTTATTCATCTGGCACCACATGGAAAATCAAGTCTCCAGGAGATCGTGCCCGAGGCAGCTTCTCCACAAAGCCTTTAGGGAACACAGTGGCTGAATTCCCAATGCAGTGTCCAGCAGAAAGGATTAAACACATCCCTTGGGTGTGCAAGCAGAGCAGGGACTGGACAGCACATTCACATCTAAATACAGCACCGTGGGGGATGACACTGAAATACTGCAGCCAGCTCTGGTGCCCTTATTTTTAAAAAAGATGCTGAAAAATTGGTAAGGATCCAAGAAAACAGCCATAAAAGTGATTCAAAAGGCTAGATCTGATGCCTTGCAGTGAAAAATTTCAACAGCTCAATCTGTTCAGTGTTATCAAAATAAGACTGGGAGGCGATTGGGTTGCTGGGTGTAAAGGGCCTCCGTGGTACTTAAGGGCTCTTCACACTTGCAGAAGAGCAAAGCACGGGAACAAACTGGGAACATTCACTCTGTAAATAAGGTAAAAGCCTCTCAAAACCAGTGCAATTATCACTGCAACGAACTCCCCAGGAAAAGGGTGGATTCTCAAGGCTGGATGTCTTTCTGGAAGTACTGCTTTAGCCAAACACGAGTTATTTGGCTTCATAGAGGAGTAGCAGGGTGAAATTTAAGGACCTGTGATATACAGGAGATCAGACTAGATGATCTAATGGTCCCTGCTGACCATAAACTCTCTGAATCTATGCAAACACGCCAGAGAGCCCTCAGCTGAGATATCAAGTTCACTTTCGACACAAATTGGCTCTGGTGCCGCAGGTCGTTTAGGATACAAGCCCAGCTCTTCAAGGCTGCATCTGGTTAAGCACTGAAAGCCCAGGCAGAGCTTTCTGTGTCCAGCAGGTAAGGGGGAGGCCACATGTGCACTAAAGCAGCCCCAAGCAAAAGCAGCTTGTGCTCAAACGCTCGCTGTTTGCCAGGAATAAACAGCGTTCACCTCCCTGTGACAGAAAACTGACACGAGGAAATGGGTGATGAATTCTGGTCCTAAGAGATCAGCTGCTAAGGCAGCTCGGGGTGTTGTCAGCTTTCTTTACTACTCCAGAGAAGATTATCCGTGGAGTCAAAGCACAAAGGAGAGAAATAATGTGAGAAATTAAGAAGGGTGAAGACTGAAGAGATCGAACCCTGAAAGGCTTAGGATGGAGCTGGGCCAAGAGAGGAGACATTTGGACAACAGGCTGAGCAGAGACTGAGCCTCCCAGCAGGATGACAGCATCATCTCACGCAACCTTCACATCCTCACTGCTCCAGCCACGCTCCCCATCCCGGATCACAGAGCTGCTCCCAGCCAGGCCGTGCCTCAGGCTCCCACAGGTACTTGTCCACCCTGCTGCATCTCCCTCTCCACTCTGATTTATGCAGCAGTGAAATCTACTGGGGAGGAAGAGTAGAGCCAAGGACAGAGGAAATGACACAGACTCCTGCAGGTTCCACTCCCTGATCCTCCGGAAGGAAGTTTCTTTCCTAGTACCCACCTCCACAGTGGAGACCAAGCCTGTCTGGAAATGGCTCATTCAACACTGAAGAGGAATAAACATTCCCCATGGCAGAATCAAGAGGTTGGGCTGTGGGATACGAGGTGCCAATCTCAAAAAGTCTACAACAGACAGCAGGAAACGTTGGCCTGGGCCAACTTCAGACAAAGATCAAGGTTAGACTAACAACAAAAAAAAAGATCTCAAGAGAAATCAGTGTCTACAGCCTTCACCCTGCTCTGGGAAATCTCCCAACCCTGCTATTAAGGTATTTTACTTCCTTTACCAGTACTGCCAATTCTGGCAGCATTCTCATCTCAAGTGCAAACTCTCCCTTCCCAACACCACTGCGCAGCACCAGGATCATCAAACCCACTGCTCCGAGAAAGGCCTCGTGTGCAGCAGCAGCAGGGGGTTTGGTTACACACAAATCCCTGCCTGATCAGCACCAGCAGGAGAGGAAATGAGGAAAGAGTGACTGACAGGGAAAGGCGGTTTCTGGATGATTGTACTTGGGTTTGAGGTATGAGAAGCTTGTTGGAACACAAAGTCTCTCTCCCCTCACCGCAGCCTCTCTGAGCACGGGGACAGAGCAGAGCCCCTCACAAAGGCACAAGTCACTGATGTCCTTGTAGTGCTCCCACCTCTGATCCACCACACACATTAGCACCAGATGCCTGCTGCCAGAAGGAGAACATGCCAGGCTGTCTCCCATCCAGGCAACATTAGTCCCTGCCTCGTTCTTCACAGTTAAATAAAACCACCAACTAAAAAAAAAAAGGAAGGCGGGGGGGTGGGTAAAATATCAACACCAACTTCTGGAAATTGTTACAAATAGCTCAGTCTTCACTTTCTGGGTAGTGACAAAAGGTCAAGTTGTGCTGGAAAGCAACATTTGGGTTCTGTATGTCATGAGTGCACAGGCTGAATCGGGCGCTGGTGGAGCAGCACTGAGCATCCATGGCACATCACAAGCCCAGGCAAAGCAGAACAGCATTTTCTGGTTGGATTGCTAACACAGGGATTGCAGCTGAGAAGGTTTTTATCAGCAATTTGAAGTGAAAACACAGTTTATTAAAAAAAACAAAGTGCAAGCAGGGATGGTGCACAACTGGCAGGCAAAAAAAGCCAGTGCTGAGCTGCATGGCTGAGTGTCACGTCTCAAACCCAGCAAGACCAGGAGTGTGGTTTTGGTGTTTAACCAGTTTCAACTGCAGCCTGGCACTCTTTTACTTCCTCTGCAGAGAGCTCTTCTCACTGCTGAGGGAAAGAAACCAACCTCACCATGCGAAACAAAACGGCCTGAGTAAAAATAAAGCCCCAAGGTGGTTTGGCGGCTGAGGTCATATCAGGAGGCAGAGGGGTTGCAGGCAGGGGAAAGACTCAGAAATCCTCGTGCTGCCAACCAAGAAAGATTACAGAGAAGGAGGCAGGGCAGAGAATTAATGCAAGTCCAGCAGTAAAGAGGCTGACAAGCCTCTTTCACACGCCACCAGCTCCCCCGTGCTCAAAACAGTTTGTAAACTGTTTCCTAAACACAAAGGAAAAAAAAAACCCCAGACCTAGTCCTGACCTCCATGAATGAGTAACCAAACCCAACAGCTTCCTGCAAGCTTGTGGGGGTGAGGAAAATGAGGGCAGGACAGAGGGAACTCCACACTTCTCCCTCTCAAGTCTTGCTCTGGGCACAAAGATTAAGGATGCAGCAGCTCTTGCTGTTCTCTCACGTGGGCGGTGGACGAAGGCCAGAAAAAAGGGAAGGCAGCCCTCAGCTGCCTGACATTCCCAGCCCAGAGAGCATCTCTGCTTGTTGCTGTGCTGCAGGGGGGTCAGCAGGGCTGGCAGCTCTGCAGAGGTGTGGATCAGGAGCGGGCTGGGAGCTGCCATCACCGACAGCAAGGCCAGCCCAGAGCACAGCACAGCACACACAGCATCACGTGCAGTACTAGAGAGCATCTAACCATAGAGGGGACAAACTTCCTGACACAAGCCACCCTCCTGTGACAAGGTGCTGACACTCTAAGAGTTTGTGTGCATCCCACTGGCTCCGTCCGTTGAGAAAACCCGGGGGGACACTCCCTCCCTTTGGGGACACACCTACACCACTGCTCTGGGGGGCTCAGATGTTTAACTGGTGCTGTCCAGGCACTGCTGGGGTAGTGGCTCCCATTCCCCCCACTCTCTGCACCAACATCTAGTTTTGGGTTAAAAAAACCCCAAAAGCATGCATAAGTCAGCACAGGACATCACGTGCAGCCTGCAGGGTCACCTTTTTGGGGAGCCGTGCCCCAGCAGTGGGGGGATGGCAGCAAGTGTGTGCTTTCTAAACCACAGGCACAGCCCCAGCTGCCTGGGCTCATTTTCCAGACCACAGGCTCCCAAAATGGACCTTTCTGAGGGCTCTGCCCACCTGACACCACAGAAGGATCAAATGAGGGAGCCCTGTAGGAACCCTGTACTTCATCCAGCAAGGATTATTCACAGGAGTCTGCAAAGAAAAGATCAATCTTTCACTGTCCTAAGTGAAACCACCCAACCGTGCTGGCAGTGAGGAGAAATGCTCCCACCAGCCTGGCAGGGATGCACCAGAAATAACGAGTTTCCCAAGCAGCCTCTGCTCCATGCATCTGTATGGAAGAACAACCATCATTACAGCAATACATCATTTCCACTTCTGCCTGTCACTTACCTCCAGTCACGTGTAATGGAACAGAGTAACAAGGTGAGGGGAAGAGCTGAGAGTGGAGGGAGAAGCTCTCACAAACAGGGGTGTCTCTGGTGTATATTTGCATGAGCAAAGTTTGGCCACGCTCAGAGACACCCGGCTCCCACCACAACAGCCTCTGAACAAACCAGACACTCCCAGGGAGCAGAGGCAGTGACATCCAGGCAACCCTAACTCTGAACACTGGGTCACTTCTGCTCCTGTGTGGGACTGGTCCAAGCAAAGGACAGGCTAAAGGAGCAGAACGGCCAGGAAACCCCTACCAGACTAAAATGAGTTTTTATCCCTCCAGATGCAAAGCCCAAGCTCCAGCAGATGAAAAACTGCATGGATTGAAACCAGGCAGGAGAAGGAGCCAGCCCAGTCACCCAAGTGGCTGCTGCCCAAGAGGAACAAGTGCACAGAGCAGGAACAACAAACACCACCAAGGAAAAACGGATGTGAAACATGCAGAAGCTGAATGGAATAGGGACCCTTTCCTCTAAGGACACATGGCCTCTTTTGAGGAAGCAGTTTGGGCAGCCCCAAAGGCCTTCCCATACTCCTGGATGCAAAAGCATTCCCAAAATTGCCTTGTGGTGGTATTTACTGCTCACTTATGGAAACCTTGCTGAGAAGAAAGTCTGGGTAAAGAAATGGAAGTTAAAATCTCCTCTGAATTCCAGAGCTGATGATTCCACCCCAATTTCTCTGCCACTGGAAAGGGGCTGTTGCAAATCCAAAACCTCTATCCCTGACCAGCAGGCTGGAGGAAAATGGTTATGTTTCAGCAGCTGATGCACAGGGCTGTGACAGCAGATCTTGACTCTGGCCTTTGCTTTCCCAAGAGTTTTCTGGTGGCCCTACCAAACTTCTGATGGTTCTACAAGACTGACCTCTCACAAAGAGGCTAAGAGACTTAATTCTTTAATGATGATGAAGTGTTCAGACATCTGGAGAGAAGTATTATTCAATTACTGGCCTGCCAAGGGAAAACCTCTCTTCCCTAATCTTAGCTGCTGCAATCTTTATTAGTGCCTGCATGCTGCGTTGGTAACACAAGGAAGTGTCTACTGCAGAGCACAGGCAGCAGGCAGCAGCAATTGTGAGAACCTTAACTCAGCATTTCCTGACAGGAGTGATTAAAATCTCAAACTCAGTGTAATATTAGCACTTTCTCAAGAGACTGACAGCCCGTTTGCCCTGTTTACTTTACCAATTCACAGCCTGCAGAGCAAACTGCTATGGTACTATCAGATTTAAGATGAATACAGACCCATGGCAAATGAAACCAGAGGCAGAGAAGAAATGGCAGAGGTTCAGCTCTTAGCTCCCTGACACAACTGCCCACTTGTTCAGCCTCCCTTTTTCAGCATTTCTCATTGGAATTGCACATGCAGTGACCAGATATTGCCAGGTGAAGGGCGAGCCTGGGCCCTCCTGCACACCCAGAAACATGCAACGTACAAGAGACCACAGAGAGCAGCCGTTCACAGAATGAAACCCTAAAAAGTTGTGGCCAAAACAGCCAAAACCCTGAACACAAAACTGCCAGGCTGCAACTCAAACACCTCCCCAGCTCACTGTGAAACTTCCCCTTGTCCTGTGTGCCAGCAGTGCCAAATCCAGTGACAAAGGAAGGGGTCAAACACAGATTTACATCCCTTGGTGTGCACAGGTGGCATGTTCCTCCAGTTCTGCATCTTCCTAGAAAAGGGGATGGAGCAAACTGTGAAACAGGCAGCTCTGCTAAGCCTCTACCTAAAGGCACAGTGCAAGGCAAACTGCCAGCCCCACACACTTCCCTCAGCCCAGAAATGGCTGCGGTTTGAGCTGGCCTTTTCACTCTTGCCATCCCACAGTGATAACTCCAGGCTGTGGGCTCCTGACCCTGAAATAAAGCAATTTGGGGGTTTTTGTATAGAGCTGCATAAGGGAGAATAAAGTCAGTCCTGAGCAGAGACGTGTAAGCATGTGCGGAGAGGCACAGCACACATGCCAGCAGGTCCTGGGAGAGTAAACATGCAGCACGTCCCTGCAAAATGTGTCACATCACAGGACTGCCACCTCACCACCTGCACGGTGAAGACAGTGACTACTGAGGACAGAAAACATCCCCAATTGATTTCTTGCCACCTGTAGAACAGCCACCATCCCCACACTCAAACCACCTGCGGCTGGGTTTGAAACAACAGGGTGCAAGCAGCCTCTCTCCCCCAGCCTGCCCAGAACGCATCCAGAGCTGTTACAGCTCTGCTTGCAGTGTTACATCTGCTGCTGGCATCTCAGCTTGCCCCTCCTGCCCTGCAAAATCCCCTTCCCTGGCCCAGAAACAGCTGCCATAAGGCTGATGGCTCTGCTGCCTGCAGAGCACAGCGCAGGGCCAGCACAGAACACAGCCTGCCTCTGCCTCTCCAAGGGCTGAAGCTGGCAAGGAAGGGACTGGGAAGGCAGTGACACATCGAGGCTCATTTCCCCAAAATGACACACAAACGCTGGCACACGTCCCCTGGGAGCAGAGCTGTTCCCTTCCGGCCGGCCGGGGATGTGGGGCAGAGGTGCTGCCAGCACCGGGGCTGCTCCTGCTCCGGTCCCGGCCAGGCAGAGCCCTTCCGAGGCCAAACAGTGCCACACAGCGGCAGCTCAGGGCTGCTGGGCTCCTCTCCAGCCAAGCAGCTCCAAAACACCCGCGGATGCTGCGAGGAGCAGGCTAAGAGGCTACAGCTCCAACGAGGAAGGAGTCCAGAGCTTCCCGAATTGCTGCTGCCTTTATCCAGCCCACGGCTTCACAGCTCGGGAGCTTTGGCAATGACACAGATTTAAGGTTTCCTTTCCACGTGGTTATTTTGGGTGACTTGGCCCCATAAGCAGTTGTGCTAACTCGAGTGCTGCCCCACAGCAGGCACAGACAGCCTCAGAATAAATATCTCGGCTGCCAAAACCAACAGTGCCCAAACCCAGGCCCTCAGCTCCCTTCTACCATTCTGTTTCTGATGGTGCAGCTTCTCCATGATCAGAAAGCTCGTACTTTTCAGGAGGCAATGTTTCAAACAAAGAAATCAAGACTGATGGTAAGTATCAGGCAGTGTGTACAGACAAGCTGCACTTCAGAGAGCACAGACCCCACTGAACACAGCAAGGAGAAGCTCCAGCACAAAGTGCTGCACTACAAACACATCACTGCCTCCCACTTTGCCAGCTGCTGCATTGCCTCCTGTGACAGCACTGCCAAAGAGAAACCCCCACCAGTGCCCCAAAAGCACTGACAGCATCTCACGCCAAGCAGCTTCATCAACAATTGATGGACAAGCTAAAGCTCGGCACATTCCTCTCAATGGTGCTGAGGAAGCAAAAGTCCCCAGAAGAGAAGCTGAGGAGAGGGAAAACAACCAACGGCAGGAACATCTTAAAAATGCTGCAGCAACGTGCCAGAGCTTATCTTTCAAAGCCCCAAAACTTCACCCCAGTTCCACTCAGCTGAAGTCAAAAACTTGTTACAAAAGCATAAACCCGAGAAGCTTTGGGCCCCACAGTGTGCAGGGAAGGTTTTCCCAGTTCTCCTCAACTCCCATCCTTAACAGCCATTTTAGGACAGGCAGCCCAGTGCTCCCTGGCAAGTTCTCTTGCAAGTCAAATGCGCCAGAGCAGTGCAAAGATTCCTGGAGGATGAGCTCCCAACCACCACTGCCTTTGCCCACATTCCTGGGCCTGACAAACAGAATTCACCCGTGCTCCCCCTGCAAGGTACAGCTGGACAGGCTCACGGGAGACACCACCAGTTAATTTCATTTTTAAGTCTTGCAAAAGAAAAGTGCTGGTCTGGCCTCTCAGCAGAGCAAGTTATGCAAATGCAACACCTACAGTGGAAACTGAAACCACGGTTTTCACATTCCCAGTGCAAACCTCCAATCACCTGGCAACGGGACAAGTGACACACTTCCAGAACAAGCCTCAGAACTGCCAGGGTCACTGTTAACCCTGGTCTCCAGCCCCTGACCTCATTTCCCACCAGGAACCTCACCCAAGTTAGTGCCCTCAGAGCAGGAGCATTTTACAGCATCTTGTGTTTGTGCCTCTCTCCTGCTCCACGTCAGCCACACCAGCACTGCCAGGAAAGGGATGGCAACAACACGCCTTAAACACGAGAGGCACGAGGTCACCAGCTCCTCAGCCTGACCCAGGCACTGCTCCCACAGGGAAAGCCAAAACACTGGAAAATTTAGCAACAGGAAAGCAAACCAGATGCAGTGTCATTCCAGTGCATTCCAAGCACATGAGAGCGAGGCCAGCCGCCGCCTCCTGCGGTACTCACGTCGCTGGGGCTGAGGTTCCCAAGGCCGCTGTCGTGCTCGGAATCGCGGCCGGACTCGTGGCCCTGGGAGGAGCGGGGGTGGGAGGGATGGATCCAAATCTCCAGCCTGGTGGCATCGTCTCCCACTTGTCTCAGGGTGGATTTCTTGCCCTTGCCCCGGCGGTTGGGGCTCACATCCAGCACGTGGTGTTTCCTCTGCTCCATCTGCTCGGACTGGGCACACAGGACACATTCGGGTCACCCAGGGATCGAGGGGCAGGGGAAGTATATCTTACATATGATATTCATGGAAAAATCAGCCCTTTCCTCTGCTTCACAACCACAGTAACTCACGAACAGCTCCAGAATTTGGTTCTGACTCTACAGGACAGTGCAGGTGAGTAGTTTTCAACTCCAGCTACCCCAGGACAGGAAAAGCTGTCCAGTCCCAGGAGTGTGGCAGCCCATGTGCTGTATTTGGGGTGACTCCCTGGGGCACAAAGGCACTGCAGCCCCCTTTATCCATCCCCACAGGCATGAGACACTTATGGAATAAAGCAATGGTTGTGCTACAGGCCATGGCCATGCTGCAAACCACAGCAACTAACAGCCCTTGCTGAGCTCAGCTAAATCAGTCTGTGACCCAGAAACAAGAGATTCAGCCACCCAAACCACCCCAAAACCATCATTCTCAAGGCTGCCTCTCTCACGAAATTTCTTAGAAAAAGTTAAGGAGTGTCTCCAAGTCCAAAAGTTCATTCTCTCCATGCTCTCCAGCACAGGACAGGTAACACAGGCAGGTGCAGCATCCCACAGCCCAGCTCCAAGGCTCACCTTGCGTTTTGTCTCCTCAAACAGACTCATGAGGCTCTCCTTGGCAGTGAGGATGGGGTTGCTGGCAGCCAGGCTGCGCATGTAGTAGTACACAGCATCCAGCTTCCTCCTCTGCAAAAAAAAGAAAACAAAACTAAAATAAGTGGCTCAGAGCTGCCATTCCTTCTGGGGCATTCATTGTGCTTCCCCTTCCCTCTCCCTCAAAACTACCTGGGACAAACAGACACAGTGAGAAAGGTCCTTCCCAGCCATGAAGGAAAAGGTGCTTCTGAAGCCTGCAGTTCTGAACTGCTCTACTTTAAACCAGCACCTTCCAGAGTTGGGAACTGGCAGATCCCTGCCAGCCTCTGTGCCCAAGCATGATGTTTCCATTACCTGCTGCCACATCTTCCCTGAAGTCAGTTTTCCTGTGTGGCTGGAGTAGCCAGCATCACTGAAACCCGGAGAAGTCATGAGTGGATGTTGCTTAGACCAACGTCCACAGGTCTAAGCTGTCCAAGACAGCAAACAGATGGCTCTGAGCACAAAAATCTCATGCAAAAAGTGGGCTGTGTTCTCAACTTGAAACAATTACACTCTCAACAGCCCACAAAACAGTCCCCAAAATCCCTGAGGGAGTAGCGTGTATCTGACAAAGCTGCCTGAAGCCACGGCAGCTAGAATCCACTCAGCACATCGGGCCATCAGCTTTTTTTTTTTTCTTTTAAGAAAAAACCCAAACCATCTGAGCACTGCCCTAAACAATGCCTTTCTCCACCAGATGGAATCTGCAGCCATCCCAGAGACTCTCCCTGTACCTGCACATCCTTGCACGAGGAGCACCTTACCGTGTAGATGGCCAGAAGTGCCAGCTGGTTGTACGGGCGGCCGTTTTTGGGAGCAATTTGCTGAGCCTTCAGATACCAGCTGGGGAAGGGAAAAAACAGAGAGAAAGGGTTACTGAAAGGACATCAGGCTGCCTTCCTTGTCCTCAAGGTGCAGAACTGCCCTTGGAATTGGCATTTCTGAGGGAACTGGCCCTTCCAACAAGTGCCCTCTGCCTGCAGGAGTGAGCACAGACAGTGAGCTGTGCCCATCCTGGGAGGCACAGCTGGCAAGAGAGGGCAGATCCAGCTGCAGAAGGAAATACCCACAGATGACCAGGGAGAAACAAGTGTTGGTAAGTTCTGATGATGTGAGAGCATTCAGATGCAAAAGCCACCAGAAAATACAAAAGCAATTCTGCCAGGCTCAGTGGCCTAAACCCTCCCTGCCACAGGATCAGCACACAACAACTTGCACCACCTCCACCTATAAATGGAGGATAGCTGCACCTGATAGCTCGCTCTCTGGAACAGCAAAACTCAGCTCCACCTTTCAGCTTTACAGGACTGCAATACAGCAGAGGAGTGGACAGACTTTAAAAAGGAGGAGAAAGACTCCTTTGGCTAGAGGCAAGCTCAGGGATGAAATGCCATCCATGCCTGGCATCCAGAGGCAGAGCTGTGCTGGAAGGACACAGCAGCTGAGTGCCTACCTGCGGGCCTTGCCGTAGTTCGCCGTGTCGTTCGCCTGCTCCCTGTAGCGGCAGATGTCCCCCTGGCAGATCATGCACCTCTGGGCACTGATCAGGGCGTACTTCACCTGCAAAGGAGCAGCCATGGACCACCTGGGACACAGCCCTGACTCACCTGCACACCCAGAGAGCCCACAGGGATTGTACGGAGCCTCAATAAGGTCAGTGACATGCTGAAGGTCTCACAAAAGGGCAGCAGAATGAAATGATGACTCCATTGCACTGGTTCAGCAATACCCAAAACACTTTAATCCCCAAAACATCTCCTCTCTGACACAATAACCCACCTCTCCCCAGAAGAGAGTTGTTCAGTCCATGACCAATTTGAGGACAGCTGCTAGATAAACACATCTCTCTGGGAATGGAGCTGGACTAAAATATCCTTTGCCAGCTGTCCTTTGCACCTGCACTCACAGCTCAGGGCAACACATCAGGGAGGCAGCACAACTGCCAGCTTTCCCTCATTATTCTGGATTCCACAGGCAGAAAAAAACATGTTCAATATATCAGGAAAGGTCATGGTGCCCTTGGACACTACTTTCCTTTATTAGCTCTGGTTACAGAGCAGGTACAAAACAAAGGAAGCTAAGAAATATTACTGCACCAGAGTGCAGAGTTCTCCAGCAGCTGAGAGAGATTCCCTGCAAACAAACTGGCTCTGTTTGCAGTACAGCTGCCTGGCCCTTGGCAAGGGCAGCACACTGAGGGCAGCACCTTGCACAGGGTTACCAGGATGAGAAGTCCACAGGAGGAAGCCAACCTACCATTTTCCTGAGAGGTTTGCTGCGGATGGCCATCCCGTCCATGTAGTCCTCGAGCTTGAACTGGTAGGACACCTGCAGCTTCTGGAGGAGGCCATCAAAAAAAGAAGAGCCCTGCAAAACACACACAAACAAACACTTGGATGTTATGATCTTTTTAATGACAAGCACAAAATCACCACAAGAAAGGAGCTCCATCTCTCTGAGGTTTGAGCTGTTTCTCTTAAGAGCACAACAAGGAGGTTGGGGGATCTCCAGCCTCAGAGGTTTTTAAGACTGAGCTACACAAAATCAGGACTGATTTGATTTAGTGTTTAACGAGTCCTGCTTTGAGGAGGAGGGTGGACTAAAGGCCTCCAGCAGTTCCTTTTCTCACCATAATTCTTTAAAACACATCTTCTTAGGTCTGTCAGCTTACCTGGTACAAAGACTAAACTGAGTTGCAGTTTTATAGAATCACTTCCAAGCAAATTTGGTAAAGTTGGTACAAACACCTCCACGAATGTTTCTGTTTAGCTCCACTTCAGAGCATTCATTAGCTTAAATCAATTTCTAATTAACACAAACACACCAAAATAAACCTGGTTTAAATTTTAACAGATGTTTACCTCGACCTACACCTGGCCCCACTAAATCACAATGTGTCTGAGCATCCTCTTTGCATAAGAATGACACAAGGCACAGGGAGACAAGAATAAGATAAAGATCACCATTATACCATCATTCAACCCCACCCAAAGGTTTAGTGGAATCTGGGGATGTTTCTCTCTTCTTACCTCATCTAGAAGCAAGAGCAGTTTGTTCCGAATTTCTTGGGCATTTTCCCCCTGAGGGTCCTTAAGAAGCTGCCGGAATTTCTCAATCACCTGGTAAAAAGCATTTTTCCACAGCAACTGGTCCACATTCTGGGTGTCAGAGAACTCGATATCCATCAGGATGCACCGTTCATAGAGCTGCAGCATCTCCACCCTACAGCAAAACACAGTCAGGGAGGGGTCAGTGCAACAGAACTGCCCAGGAGCACGGGGAACACGAGCTGAACGTGCTGCTCACACCCAGCTGCCAGCAGCACTCAGTGCTTCCCCACACATCCCCCAGGGAGATGGGAGCTGCAATCTAACACCCTTCCTGCTCCAAGAGGGCAGATCCAAAAGGAGCATCTCGCTCGGAGTCAGAATGGAGCAAGGCTACAGTTCTGCCATCAGCAAGGCACACGTGTCTCCTGATCCGACACAGAACACACTCCCCGCTCCTTCTGGGCCAGAAACCAAACACAGAGAGCCACAGGGTTACAGAGATCTTGCCATTAAAATGATCCCCACTCCACCTCCATCAAACCAAAATACACAGCAGACACAGACCCTGCTTCCTCAAAAATGGACGAGTTGGGGATAATGGAAATAAAACCTCTGAGTCCCAGAAATCACATTCCCCTTGTTAGCTGCCTACAGCCGTGCCTGGATGCTGGAGCAGAATTCCTCCCCAAATATAATAAAATAGCTGCAGGCTGGGAACAGCTCTGAAACATGTGGGGCAAGTTAGTGGTGAAGGGGATCCTCAGCTGCTCCTGACTTATTCCTTACCATCTTACAAGTCCCACAGAAACAGCAGGAGAGTGTGGATGGCAAAGGCTGGAGCAAAGCCAGATAGCAATGCCTGGAAGAGCCTGACAGGATAAGAGAAGCACACAAAGCACAGAGCCAGGAGGGGCTGCGTGACCCCACACAGTCCCCAAACCCTGCACACACACCTGGACAGCACAGACACCACGGGAACTGGACATGTCTGCACATGGATGTCGGGTAAGAGTCCCACACAACTGGCAGCAGGCACTCAGGACACAAGGGACACTGCCAGCAAGGTCAGGGTCAACTGTGCCCACGTTCCCAGGGCAGGCCACAGCAGCACTCCAGAGTGTCTCCTCTCCCTCCACACAACAGCTCTGGGTGACCTCAGCACCTTGAGGAAGACCTGAAACCTCCAGTGCTGCTTCAATCACAGACACATCCCTGTGGTCTACAGAGCAAGCGCCCAAAACACAGAACAAGGTTATTTCAGAGCTCACTGAGGTAGATTTGCTGCCAGTCAGCTCTGAAAATCAGCCTCCAGAGAAGCCCTGCAGACACAGGGGTCACAAATAAAGGTGAAAGATGCCAAGTAGGAACTTGTTACAGCCAGGTTAACCAGCCCCCAGAGCAAGAGCGTTACTTCTCTCCAGACAGAGTGGCATCACCAGGCTACTCCCACTGCAGTGTCACCACGCTGAGCAGCATCAAGAGCAAACCTCCAGGGCACTGGAAAGGCACTGCCACTGACAGCCCCAGGAGCACACAGAATGCACCCTGAGCACACACTAAGGACAGGTAAGAAAGCAAAAGTCTGACAACAAACACTGAGAGCACTGGAACTGAGAAACATCAGCTCCAGCAACAGCCAGAAGAACCAAATATCTGCAGCAGGTGCTTGTCCTGCTCCTCTGTGTCCCTGCAAGGCATTCACCAAGCACGAGAAGGCACGGCTCAGCTCCCAGCCCAGGGAAGTGACATCCATCCTCACCCACGTTCTCCTTCCACCACCCACACGCAACAGACCCAGCACATCAAAAACATCAAAACTGGGCAACCCAGTGCCACATCTCACAGCTACTGAGACAGAGATCCCCAAGGGGACACCACTGTCCTGTATTTCACCCTGGAAATGACTCACTCCCCCCTCCAGAGCCCACCCACGAACCTCAGCTGGGCCATCTTCTCCAGCCCCTCCGGGCTGATGCGGTCTCTGGACAGGAGGTTGCTGAGCTGCTGCTCCTGGTTCCCAGCCTCACGCAGGAGTTTGCTGAGCTCCTGCTGCTGCATGTTCCTCATCTGCTGCTCCATTTCAGGGCTCAGGGGAGCAGGGGGGAGTGGCCCACACAGGTACTGTCCTGCTTGGCCAGGGTAGCCGGGGTAGTAGGCTGCTGGGTACACGCCGTTGGCTGGACCCATGGGATACTGCAGGGAGTACCCACCGTAGGGATACTGGGGGCCTTGCCCGGAGGCACGAGGGTAATAATAGGGGTTGTCAGAGTTCTGGAATTTATAGTAGGAGGGCTGGGCCTGGCGGGCTTCCCCCCAGGAGGTGGGGCTCACTTCATCGTCCGTGTCTAGGAAGTGAAGCTGAGCCGCCTGGCTCTTGAGGGCAGGTTTTTGGTCCGGGTTGTTTGGGTCCCACAGCCGGCGGGCAGTGCCACCTCGGCCCCGGCTCCGGGGGCCTTTGCTGCCAGCCCCACCCAGCAGCAGCCTGGGCCCGGGGTGAGCGGCTTCAGGGACACCCACCGAGCTGGCAGAGAGGTCCGTGTTGGCAGGCAGGAACAGAATCCCACGGCCCCTCCCTTGGGGCTCCCTGCTCTGGCTCCTCGCCTCTGAAACCTCTAAAGCCTTCAGGGACTTTTTTTTATCTGTATCCGCCAGGCTGAGGTCCCTGCCCACGGTCCTGCTGTCAAATGTCACTCGAAAGGGTCCCTTGCCTTCCCTGCCATTGCTGCTCCATTCGCTCTCGCTCCTGGAAGTTCTGCTCTGCTCCGAATGCCTCCTCCTGTCCGAATTCCTGCTGGGGATGTACACCTCCGCCTCATCAATCCTCTCATCGTCCAGGGAGTCGGTGGAGGACACCGAGAGCTGCTTCCTGGGGCGTATCCTCTCCCTGGCACGCTCCTGCCTCCTCTCCACGCCGTCCACGAGCAGGGCTCCGTCCGTGCTGTTGCTGCTGCCGGCCGAGCTGGTGCTGCAGGTGCGGTACCGGCTGCGCCGCTTGTCCGTGCGGGAGTAGCGCTTGGTGGAGCCCAGCTTCCCCGGCAGCCCCTCCTCCCCCGTCCTCCTCACCCTGTCCCCTCGCTCTGCTCGCCTCCCTTTATCCCCCCTGGAGGATTTCACTGCCTCCCCTGCCTGGCTCCCCTCTCTGTCCTCCCTGCTGGATTTGATTCTCCTGTTGTTGTCTCTTCCAGTGCCTTTCTCGGTCTCTTCATTCCCCTCCACTTTCAGCTGCTCCATCCTGCCGGTGATTTCCTCGCTGGCCGAGCGCAGGGAGGGCTCTTTAGCAGCGGAGTGCAGGCGTTTCCCAGGCTGGTAGATCTGCTGGTCTGGTTTCTTGGTTCTCCTGGGGGTCTTTGGACACCACTCATCCACAATGGGCTGCCTGGTTGAGTTCTCCTGGCTTTTCAGGCCGCCTTTGGTCTCTGTTTCCTCCTTTTCCTGTGCAGGACCGTTCTGCCTGGGGCCATCGCAGTCCTCCACAGCTCCCAGTCCCACAGAGTCCTTGTCCTCCGCAGCTCTGCTCCTCTCCTTCTCCTCTTGCTTTGGTGACACAAGTTTGCTCCTCAGTCTGGAGAGGCCAGGCTTGTAAATCTCCTGGTCTGGGCGCCTGTTGTCTTTGCGATGTCTCGGCTCCTTCACCTCCTTCATGTTTTCTGGGGAAAAACAGACAGAAGGAAGTTATTCCCCGGGACCAAAAAAATACCATGAAAAATACTCAAATCAAGGCAAAGTGCCTGCCACCCTCAGGGCAGGTCCAGGAAAATCCATGTCAATATTTACAGGAAATCACAGAGTAAGAGTAGAAAATGAGACAGTCTCATACAACTGACCAAATCCTCAGCGTGATCCGTTTACAAATCCCGCCCTGCAACAGGTTTTGCCTGAAAGGACCAAGAAGGCACAGGCAAAGCACGACACGAGGCTTGAGCACAAGCAGCAGCAGTGAAGTTGTGTCACTACAGGCTCAGCAGCAGTCACCTGCTGCTGTTGGTGCGCGAGCTGCCACCCCCGGCAGCCCCTGCTCTGCCACCACACCGTCTGGACTCAAAGACGCCTCTCCCCCTCGCTCACAATCCGGTAACGTTTCTCTCCTCCTCCTTTAAGCGTATTTACACGAAAAATCGTTACATAGCCCAAGCCGGACCGGCACGGTTAAACGCCTCACCAAAGCCAGGCTGCTTCCCGCCTCATTCCCTAAACTTTCTCCCGGTCAGTACCGCGTACCGGCCGCAGCTCCGAGCCTCCGCCGGTACCGGGGGCTCGGCCCGGAGGCCCCCGAGGGGCTGGGACCGCCCCTCCCGGGGCAAAGCCGCTCCGGGGCTGCCGGAGCCGTTCTCGGTGCGGGCCGGCAGTGCGCTCCCACCCCGGACACCCCCGGCCGGCGCCGGCGGGGCGGCCGCGCTGCCCCAAGCCCTACCACC
>VXBU01010832.1:223531-242002 GCA_013400315.1 Bombycilla garrulus | reverse complement strand
CGCCGCGGCCGCGCGCAGGTGCTCACGGGAGCGCGCACATGGCCGCGCACGGGGCCGCGCCGCCGGGGCCGGGGCTGGGCGAGGTGCGCGATGCGGAGCGGCGGCTGCGGGGCCGCGTCCATCGCACCCCGCTGCTCACCTGCGCAGGGCTGGACCGTATGGCCGGCCGGAGGCTGCTCTTCAAGTGCGAGCTCTTGCAGAAGACCGGATCCTTCAAGGTGCGCGGCGATGGCGGCGCTGCGGGCAAAGGGCGCTTTCTGCCACCCTGCACGGGTGCTGCCCGGGACTGAGGGGATGGCGCAGGGAGGACGTTCAGCCCAGCACACGCAGTCCTGTGCTCTCCCTGCAGATCCGCGGGGCCCTGAACGCGGTGAGGAGCTTCGTGGAGGAAAGCGAGCGCACGGGCCGGGAGTTGCCCCGCGCTGTGGTGACACACAGCAGCGGCAACCACGGGCAGGCACTGGCGTGTGCTGCTCAGGCAGAAGGTAATCTGCACCCCTGACCTCAGGCAGAATGTAATCTGCACCCCCGACCTCCAGCCCAGCTCTGAGAAGCAGGCACAGGGCAATAAATGCAGAGCTGGTTCCACTGGAGGATGGAGATCCCTCTCCTGAACCCACGCAGAAGTTGGCATAGGCAAGGCATTGCCTGCTCCTGCAGTTTGAGCTGGCTGCTGTGGCTTTTGGGCTGCAGGATTTACTTCCTCTGTCATCCCGCAGGGATTCCTGCCTACATCGTGGTGCCCCGGACAGCCCCGCAGTGTAAGCAAGATGCCATTCGTGCCTACGGTGCCACAGTGGTGCCATGTGACCCTAATGACAAGGTAAGACACAGGACAGACTGGCCAGGGACACTGCCCAGCCACAGTGACAGGTGACTGCTGTGCTTTCCCTTAGTCCAGAGCTGAGACAGCATCCAGTGTAGTCCAGGAGACAGGAGGAGTCCTGGTGCACCCCAACCAGGAGCTGGCGGTGATCGCAGGGCAAGGCACCATTGCCCTGGAGGTGCTGGAGCAGGTGGGAAATGCAGAGCCCAGCCCCTGCAGGGGCACAGCAAAAAAGGGGGACACAAAATGTCATAAGCCCTCACACTTCCTTTCTGCACAGGCACCCCATGTAAATGCAGTGGTGGTTCCTGTCGGAGGAGGAGGATTGGTTGCAGGAATAGCAGTCACCATCAAGGTAGGCAACAGCTCATCCAGGAATCTCCCTGAGGGAAGGGCAGGACTCTCAAGGCAGGCAGCAGCTTTTAACTTTAGCAACACAAAGGCCCTGCAGTGAAAGTCTGTGGGTGCCTGGGCTGTGCATGGCAGCAGCAGGGCCTGCTTAGCCCCCTGCACACAGCAACAGGGGACAGGCACATGCTGCTGTCACCCGGTGGCTCCTCCTGCTCTCCCCAGGCTTTGAGGCCAGATGTGAAGGTGTTTGCTGCTGAGCCAAGCAACGTGGATGACTGCTACCAGTCCAAGGTGCGAGGGGAGCTGACCCCCAACCTCCACCCGCGGGACACCATCGCAGACGCTGTAAAAACCAGCATCGGACCCAACACGTGGCCCATCATCAGGGATTTGGTTGATGATGTCCTGATAGTCTCAGAGGAAGAAATCAAGGTAAAGGCTCCCAGCTCCCTTCTCACGGTAGCTGCCAGCAGGCACTGCCTCCATCCCCACCCTGCCCCTCTGCTCTGACCCCAACACACTCCCAGAGCCCCTGAGCACCACTGCAGCTGCGACACCCACGCTGTCTCCAGCTGGAAAGGGCTGTTGGGGGCTCTGCCCTCCCTTCCCAGAGTGCTGCAGGGATGCCCTGGAGCAGCCTGTGCTGGCTGCTGCCCTGACAGCTGCTGCCCTGTCCCCACAGCGAGCCACGTGGCTGGTGTGGGAAAGGATGAAGCTGCTGATTGAGCCAACAGCAGGCGTGGGACTGGCGGCCGTGCTCTCGGAGCGGTTCCAGGCAGTCCCCTGGGACGTGCAGAACGTTTGCATCGTGCTGTGTGGGGGAAATGTGGACCTGAGATCCATGACCTGGCTCACAGACCTCTCTGGGAAAGCGGAATGAGGATGGAGTGGTGTTTCAAGGAATGGAATCCTCACTCTGAATTTGCGCAGTGGTTTGTGCGCTACTAAAAAGAGATCAAGTCCAAACGTTTGGGAGTTTTTGTGGAGGGACAAGGGAAGCTGGCATTGGTCTCTGTGGGGGGCCTGGAAACAAAGCACTGCCTGTTCTCTGCTCCCCAGCTGCCTTGCTCTGGGCCAGGCCTCCAGAGAGCTGCACTCAGTCACCCTCCCCAGCTGCTACTTGGCTCTTGTTTCTCAACATCACAGGAACTGCCAGCAACTGCTTCACACAGCAAAATCCCCACACACCCCACGTGGCAGGGCATGAGGGACACAAACGATCCCAGTGGGCCAGGGGGTTCAGTTCAAGGGGTGCACACAGCCTCCTGGCCACCACCACAACAGAGGCACTGAGGCATTTTAGAGATTTTCCATTAAAATAAATAGCTATAGCTGGTACCTGAGCAGCAGCTGCCCCTGTACAGACCCCAGCAGTAACACGTCCAAGGCATCAGTGCTGTCCTCATCACAGTGCACGGGCCAAGAACAGCATCCAGGGAGCCAAGGCACAACCTCCAGCCATGCTGGAGACTCATTCCATTTCCACCTCCCGCTCTGGCAGTGCACTCTCACTCCTCAGCCACGGCACAGGCTCTGGGACGTGAGGGTCATAAGTCCATTTGGGAAAGACGCGCTTGTAGAGGTTCAGCAGCACTGTGTCCTGGGACTTGAGCTGCCCATCAAAGTGGCACTTCATGTGGCCATGGGTCCCTAGGCAGAGGGCAGAAGAGGCCATTAGCAGTCTCTCTGGCCCAGGAGGATCACACCGTGCCAGCAACACGGGGATGAACACCAAATCAAACCTACCTAATGGCTCCTTGATGTGCCCTCTGCGACCCCACTTTGTCCTCAGCTCCACGGGCTTGAACCACATCACATCCTCTGCAGATGAAAACACAAAAGGCAGGTGAGGAACAGGCTGTGCTGCACCAACATAACCACAGGGACAGAACTTCCAGAGCCCCTCTTGCCAGCAGAGAGCAGCTGTACCTCTGTTGAAGAACATGTATCGCACGACAGCCGTCTTGGTGAAGATCTTGAAGGGGTGGCCGCTGAGCACCAGGCGCTTGATGACGATCCTGTCGGGGTCCACGGACAGCAGCGAGCCCGTGGCAATGAGGTCGTGCATTCCTGCCAGGCAGAGTCACCAATGCACCAGGGCAGGTGCTTCCATCACCCCTTCCCCACCTCAAACCCCTTCCCTGAAGGGCTGGGGGCTCAGAGCAACCCCCACAGCAGGGACAGACAAGTGACAACAGGGATGGAGATGAGCTCTTCTCGAACAGCAGGAAGGGGACAGCTTTTTCAAGTTATGCTTTCTGGAGAGATGCACTTAAAACAGGGTATGGGGATTGTTTGTTTCCCAGACACCACCTCCTCAGCATTTATCAACTCACCATTACTTCTCTGTTTGAAAAGCAGCACTGAGGCAGGAGGGAAAGTGATGGGAGCATAAACAGTCACCACCAGGGCAGCATCTGGGCGCAGGAAACGCTCCAGCTTGTGCTTATCAGCTAGGATAGAACAGCAGTGATCAAGTTCAGGCCAAGAGCAGTCCTCAGAGCTGTGGGAAACCCCAGAGCTCATTCTTCCCTGTTCAACAAACACCCCTCCTCTGCTGGCACTGAGAACCTGGGAATGAAGGTGATCCTCTGACACAGAACCTGGACTGTGCCTGGATCAGTGAACCACCCTTCCCAAGCCATGCTACTCCCCATGATTTAGTGCCTGCCCTGGAAGCCTCAGAGCCTAGGAGTGAGTCTTCACAAGAATCCTTCAGCCAGGTTCAGACACCACGGCTAAGACATCACAGGCTTCCTGCTCCACAATTCCCAACCCCACTCCTGCTGTACCCAGGCCCTGACAAACCTGAGGTGTGCTGGGAGAACAGGGGGGATGCTCGGAAGCGTCGGAAGCCGCAGTGGAAGATCAGCTCCTCCTTGGCCCGCACTGGCTCGCTGTTGCCCGGATGCCGACGCACCAGGAAGTTCAACACAGACATCTGGAAGAGGCAGCACAGTCAAGGGCTGCTGGCAGGGGATGGTGGGCAGCAGAAAGCAACAGGACATTGCAGCAGAGATGAATGTCCTCGAAAATGGGCTCCCAAAAGGTCACCACTGCCAGGCTGAGACACCTTATCCTAAAACCCCCCCCGGCAGCTTCTGCGTGCTCTGACCTGCTCTGAAACAGGAGCAATTTGGGGAGGTTTCTGCCCAAACCCTCTGCAGCCAGACCCTCCCCAAGCCATGCAGCCTGAAGGAACAAGCAGCTGCCCATCCCTCCAAGGTATCATCCCCTTCGCTCACCTTTTGCTCGTGGGGAAGCAGCGAGAACAGCACCAGGGGTTTCCCCTCCTTGAAGCTCTCCATCACCGAGACAGGGACATTGCAGACGTGAAGTGTAACGTACCAGCCCACCTGCCAAGACAGGAGCAGTTGTGAACTCTTCTCTCAACAAAAAAAGTGTCAGATGTGCCTGGGTTAGGGAGTGAATCCAGGAGAAAACAGTCTGAACTGAGGGCTTCATGCTAAGAACTGGCTGGCTGAAAGATCCAGCCAACCACCTTCCTGATAAGTCATTCCTATTGGCAGCAAAGGAACACAAGAGGGAAAGAGATCAGCAAAAGGGAATTACCGAAGCTCCTTCAGTCTCCTCCTTCTCTATTTGCCTGAAGAGGTTCTTTCTGGTTCGGGAGAAGTCCTGGAACTGGAAGATCCTGGCGTAATCCCTTGGAAGATTCTCTTTGGGGTCCCAAGGAGAAGTCCGGAAGCTTTTCAGCCCCCTGTACTTCTGGAACCTTGAGAACAGAGAGCAGGAAAGACAAATTACTTCACCAATTGAGGTGAATCCCATCCTTCACCACCACCTCTGGTCTGCAGGGTCTCACACCTTCAGGGAGGGCAAGGGGAGCAAATCTAACATTAGCCCTCAGGAAAGATCTTGGTGCAAAGAGAGCTAAAACCAGCAGCCAAATCCCCATACAACCTGTCCTTGCCTCAGGGCCATCCTCCTCCCTCTCCCAGGTCAGGACCCAGCTCTCCCTGCCAACTAATACCTGCTTTGGAAGCCTCAGAGCCAAAAAGAGTCTTCACAAGAGTCCTTCAGCCAGGTTCAGACACCACGGCAAAGACATCACAGGCTTCCTCACCAAATTAAACAGAAATTCCCCTTCCAGCTCCTCTCCCATTTCTTACCTGACTCTGGCAGGCACATCCCGTGGTGTGTCCACCTCATCTGGAAACATCTCATCCATCCTCTCCTGTTTGTACCTCTCCAGCATCTGCTCATCCTCCTCCATCTTCTCATCGTACTGCTCGTCCCGCAGGCACTCAGACACCGTCATGGTCTCGCTCTCCTCCTCCCCAGCTTCCTCCTCACTGCTCTCCCCCTCCTGGCACAGGGCAGCACAGAGCCTGTGAGCACACAGAGCTGCGCGCCCTGGGTGTGCTCCCACTGTGGGATTTGGGACCCCAGCGCAGCATTTTGGGGTCTAACAGGCCAAAGAAGCAACGTGATACACGTGGGGATTTAACAGTGGAAACCCAGGCAAGTTCCCGGCTCTGCATCATGCCCTGGCATAGGCAAAGTAAGCTGGAAGGACAGAATTTTCCTAGAACGTGCAATAATGGGCTGGAGATCACCTGTACTATCAGCTCTTGGAGGTACCTGAGAAACTGCCTCTTCCATCAGATCATCATCCATGTCGTCATCTTCATCATCATCATCATCTTGCTCACTGCCTTCTTCCCCATCATCCACAATCCAGGCAGCCTGGTACTTGGATGTGCCTTTGGGGACCTTCACCACCCTCCTGTTTGCCTTCAGAGAATCTGCAGGATTCCCAACAGTGGTTAGTTAATACAGCAACAATTCTCCTTCCCCTCAGCCAAAACCAGACCTAGACTAGAACTGCTGTTTTTCCAGCACAGAATTTGTCAGGACAGCTAAAATCTGCTAACTTGCCAGGCAAACCACACAGCCTCCTGGCCACCTGATGGACTGGGGATGGAAGCCATCCCAACTAAGATGTTTCTTCACAGCCACCCTGGTGACAGAAGTTTCCAACAACCCTCCTAAGAGGGATAAGGAAGAGAGACAGAACTATTGCTCCTGCTCACCCTCTGCTTCCTGCAGCTCTTCTTCAGTGGGCCACGTCTGCTCCCCTTCCATGGGATCAGGAACCACTTCTGACTGCAGAGACTCCTGCTTGCTTGGGTCTGCCTTCATCAGGACCTTGACATCTTCCTCCATCTCATCAGCTCCATTTTCTTCCTCCTGTAGGGCAAGAGTAGAGTTCCTAGATCTGAACACGCCTAAGTGAAGCTTGCAGTCAGTCTTAAGTGAAACTCCCTTCACAAAATCGTGACATAATTTTCATTAACACGCTGCAGGCACGGAACTTCAGCCCACAGACAAAACTCCCTTTCCCCTCTCCTTTCCCACATACCCCCAGCTGTGTTTTCCCCAGTGGAAGTTTAGAAACCTTGTGTTCTAAGAGCACTGGCAAAGCTCTCACCCCACACACCTGAACCTCCATGTCCTGACTCCTCTTCTGCCCTTTAAGCACTCGTGGGTTCAAAGACAGCGGGTCAGGGGGAGCATCCACCTGGCTCAGCTGGAAGTCCCCGTGCCCCACGATGTGCACCAGGCTGTTCACGCTGAGGGTCTGTCCCCGGACAAAGCCAGACACCTTCAGGGTCCCCACCAGGTGGCTGTCCTGGCTGGGCACAAACTCGGCGGCGCGGGCGAGCAGGTGGGCGCGGCGGTCACGAAATGCCAGGTGCCTCTGCTTCTGGGAGCTCAGGTGCCTCAGGAGCACCGAGCATTCCTGCTCCGTGTTCAGTGGGAAGAGCTTGGCCTCAGGAAAACGCTTCTCAATGGATTTGGAGAGTTTCTTCCTGGCATCTATCCTCTTCTTAGGGGGCAGGTCAGTGCCTCCCGGGACAGCCAGAGCTGCCGAGCAGAGAACAGAGCTCAGGAGCAGATCCCAAACCTTCTGATGTCCTTTTTACTAAACACAGGTAAATACTTGGGTGTCAGCAGCCCAAACGGCCAGATTTGCATCACAGCTGCAAAGGGAGTTTCACTAGTTTAGTGGTGCCCAACAGGACGAGGAGCCCTGGTCATAAACTGAAATTAAAGAACTTCCACCTCAACATAAGAAAAAAAATTTCTTTTCAGTGAAAGTGGCAGAGCCCTGAAATTTAATTACTGTGACAGTAAACGTCCCTCAAGCACCCCCAGAAACCCAAAACGTTTCTCACCATAACTGGGGAGCCCCTGTGCAAAGAGGCAGGAGAGGCAGTGCTCCCCAGCGCTATCCCAGCCATCCACAGCGTCCAGGACGAAGAGCAGCGAGTCAGCAACCTTGGCAAGGTCTAAGACAGCGTGGAGATCCCCTGCACCCAAAACACCTCGGTCAGCGGGGCTGCCAGAGGAACCAGAACCCAGCACCCAGCAGAACACGGCGCCTCCTCACCTGCCTGGGCTGCGACAAAGCGCCAGCGCTGCTTGAGCCGCGGGCACAGGAGGGCAAAGCCACCAGCTGTGCCCTCATCTGCACGGACCACGGCCGAGTCCTGGCTCTGCAGCAGGCGCAGGGAGCCCTGGGCCGCGGCCCTGCTGTGCAGCGGCACCACAACCACGAGGTGCGGGGGCCCGTCCCTGCTGCCCAGGCTGCGCTTCTCGGCCAGCACCTGCGGCACAAGGGCAGGGCGTCAACCCCAAGCCCAGCCCGGCTCCTCTCCCGCGCCCCCGGGTCAAGGCCGGATTCCCCCACACTGCCACCCGAACACCCCGCTGCAGCGATGCTCCGCTTGAGCCGAACCGAACCGAACCGGCCCCGGCACCCGCTCGTTTCCCCCGAAAACACCCAAACCGGTTCGGTCGCATCGCCCACACCGAGACCACCCGGCCCCGTTTCAAGCCCCCTCCGGCAGAGACTCGAACCGACCCATGTCCCGCTCCCCGGCAACAACCGGCCCGCTTTCCCCGGTGCCTCACCGCCTCCTTGCGCTGCCGGCGGAGCTGCAGCGCCTGATGCCGCCGGTCCACCCTGTTCAGGTCGCGGAGCCGCCGGCGGGGCTGGGCCTTGACGGGCACGCGGCCTGGCGGGGAGGGGAAGAGAACGGTCAGGCCGGCCGAGAGCGGCGGGGAACGCGCAGGGAGCCCGTCCCGCCTCACCTCCGGCGCGGCGCTGCGAGGACCCGCTGTGCTTGCCGCCCTTGTGCGCCTTGTTCTGCTGCTTGAGCGGCCCGGGCCGGTGCGCGCCCGCCGCCGCCATCACCATGCTGCCNCCGGGACCGAGCCGAACCGGACCGGACCGAGCCGAATCGGGACCGAACTGAACCGGAACGGACCGGACCGAACCGGGACCGAGCCGAACCGGAACGAACCGAACCGGGACCGAATCGGGACCGAACCGAACCGGACCGAATCGGGACTGAACCNGGACCGAGCCGAACCGGACCGGACCGAGCCGAATCGGGACCGAACTGAACCGGAACGGACCGGACCGAACCGGGACCGAGCCGAACCGGATCGAACTGAACCGAATCGGGACCGAACCGGACCGAACTGAACCGGGACCGGACTGGGACCAAACCGGAAAGGACAAGACCGAACCGGGACTCAGCTGGAACAGACCGGGACTGACCCGAACGGGGAAGCAACCCCCGGGCAGAGCAGTGGGGGTGGTGGCTAAGTGTATAGTCTACTGTTGGCTTTTCACGAGTATTAAAATGAATTATGTCTATATCTCTGTATAATGCTGGATAAAATGGTAATGTAAAAATAAAAGGGACAATGGGCTTTTTGTTCATGTAACCAGTGCAAGAAGTGGTAAGAGATAACAAGAAAATTCCTTGCAGTCTTGGATTGTCCTGTCTGGATAGGGTGAAAAACACCAGGACCTCAGGTACGGATCAGCCCGATCACCACCAAGCCAAGAATAGGAAAAACAGGAATAACGAATACAAGAGTTACAAGAGGAGGTGGTGCAGGACCAAAAATAATGGTTTTGAATAATGCATGAAGGTTTATGAAGTTACACGTCGATGCATTTAAAGAAGTGTTTTCTGAGTTAGAGTGTGCTTCTTGGTATAAAAACCAACACACTCGGCCTTTTAACCCTTTGCTTTACTTCTGTCTCCCTCTNTCATGCAACCAGTGCAAGAAGTGGTAAGAGATAACAAAGAAATTCCTTGCAGTCTTGGATTGTCCTGTCTGGATAGGGTGAAAAACACCAGAGCCTCAGGTATAGATGAGCCTGATCACCAACAAGCCAAGAATAGGAAAAACAGGAATAACGAATACAAGAGTTACAAGAGGAGGTGGTGCAGGACCAAAAATAATGGTTTTGAATAATGCATGAAGGTTTATGAAGTTACACGTCGATGCATTTAAAGAAGTGTTTTCTGAGTTAGAGTGTGCTTCTTGGTATAAAAACCAACACACTCGGCCTTTTAACCCTTTGCTTTACTTCTGTCTCCCTCTGTTTTTATTAAACCTTTTCAGTTTTACCAGGAGAGCGAGCTCATTTTCCGTAGCGGCGCTGGGCAGTGAGAGGCGGGAGGCAGAGCCGTTCCTTCAGCGCTTTATTGGTGGGTTCTTTGTACAGGTATTTACAGAGAGGGGGACGGGGCTGGGCCGCGGGGATGGAGCAGCTGGGAAAGGCCCTGACGAGCCTCTGGCGCTGCTCCCGCTGAACTGGAAACATTCCTGCCGTGGCCCCGGTGGCACCGCGGTGACCTCGGTCTCGTCAATCATTACCCAGCCAGGAATGGCCGCTCCCAGGCTGCCTCAGCCCCCGCGGGACATCACCCCACCCACGCGGCAGAGCCCCCGCCATCGCTCCATCCCCTCTCTCTGCTGTCACAGGAGAGCCGCGGAGCCGCATCAGCCCAGGAACGCGCGGGTGAGCAGCGAGGTTAAACATTCACAGGGCTGCTGCAATCGCCGGGAGAGCTGAAGCAACCCGAGGGAGAGGCGACGCGGCTGCATGGGAAGGGAAAAGCAGGTTCCTGCGGGTCCCTGCTGCCTCCGAACTTGAGGCATCTTCCCACCTCCTCCTGAGAGGAAATCAGCATGACAGCAGCCAAGTGGGAATGGGCTTTAGGGATCCTTTTCTACCCCTAAAAGCAGACTGGCTGTTTAAACCTTTGAAACTCTAAATATGAGCACGTACTACCTGAGAGGAAGGAAGACACAGAATTGAAGAGACTGGTGACAGATAAACGCTGTAGTGATTTAAGTCTCTCTAAACAGGAATCCACTGCTGTGGGACAGCATGAGCTTCCCCCAGAGGCTGTTTGCCCTCAGCACTGCCACAGCTATTGCAGAGCCAAAGGCTGCTCAGGGCAGGTTCCAGGAAATAACTGGGATACTTCTAAATCAAGGAAAATATCCTGTGAGTTAGTTACACCTTGTCATTTAAGCAAGACTAAGGAAAGGAGGAAGGAAGGTTGGAAACTCTCTTCCTAGGGTTATCACAAAGCCAAGTACTTCTCCCTCTGAGTCACCCCGCAGTGTGGAAACCCAGAGGCAGCCAGAAGGGTCCCACAGCATGGATGATCTTTGCAATCCTCAGAGCTGCTCAGGCTCTCCCACACGTCCATACATTGTCATCTTACAGGGATTTCACTCACCTGCACAGTCCTGCAGGGCCCTCCAGACACATGCCACCAAAAAGAAAAAAATCACAACCTGCCAAGCAGAGCAGAAAGCCAAGCACTGCCTCACTGGCTGACAGCATTCCAGGTGCAAACAGGCATTCCTGTCAAAGCAGAAACTACCATGGAAATATGGATGCAGCCACAGCGTGAGCAGGGAAGAACCCTCCAGCAGCTGAGGTGTAAATCCCTGCAGCAAGGCAAAGCCCTGGCAGGGGGAGGGCTCCCCTCAGCTCTCTGTACCACCACAACACAGAGCCTGCCGCTCTGCACGCACAGGACACTGTGACAGCACCATATGTCAGCCACCTTGTCCCCTCTGCACCCTCCTCTCCAAAAACCACCAGGCTTTGTATCAGCACAAAGCCCAGAGGAGCTGTGCCACAAGTGGAGCTCACAGGCTGCTCCAAGCATGGCTGAATCCCAAAAAGCAGCTGCACTGCAGGAAAGCTGAGCTCACACTCCTGTTCCCTAACAGAGGAGCAGCTTCTGAAGCAGCAAGAACTCTGGGCTGACTCCACACGGGGGGGAGCAACAAGCTGGGACAGGCTGGATGCAAAGCCATGGCCTTGGTTTAGGAAGGAAGACTGGTTGCAACTGGAAGGGCCAGTTTATTAGAGAAACCTCACATTGCAGAGAAGTCACAACACATTGGAAAGGGTCCAGGCCTGCTGAGGGGGGGCCAGTCTTCTGCAGCAGCACAGATCTACATCCCCCAGCCCCAAAACCCAGCAGGTGCCACAGAGGGAAGGGTTACCTGGAACATAGCTTATGTTTTACAAGCAGCCTGAGAGAAGAGCCAGTAGTAAAGTTCCAAAAAAAGCCTCCCCGGCAGGCAACAGTTAAAACAAAAATGGTTTAAAATGTTTAAAAGCTCCGTGTTCTTGGCTGCAGCATAAAAGGGAGGCAAAAGGTCTACAACACACACAAGCCTCCGTGGGTCTGGGCACTCTGAGCTACCAGTGAAGGCCAGAGGGAGGGGTCTTCTCATCTTTGTTGCTTTCCAGGGAAAAGGGTGGGATTCGGACATCAAAGTGGGAGCCATCAGGCCTCTCAAATCGAAAAGTGCCCCTGCAAAAATAATGGCAGAGATCACACTGAGGCCAGGGACAAACACACCTAGGAAGCATCAGCAAGATGGTAAGACCTGAGCTCTTCCATATCTGCAAGGCTGGTCCAGCAGCAAGGACAGGCTCAGCTGCAAACATCTGCTGCCAAGATAATTCATTTATGGATGACTCCTGGGCAGTTTGACATCACATCCCTGACACATTTCCTGCACAAAGCTGTGATGATTGCAGCCCACGGGAGCCAAGCACCCTGCATGCACCTGCAGCAGTGTTTACCCAGCTCCCACTCCCCAGGAGACACAGCCATCTGAGCTATTTTTACAAACTGGTTACACGTAAATTCAGATTTGTATTTCTTGGCAGGAGCTCCACTGCTAGTCTATGACATTAAGAACCCCCATCACAGATGGGGGAATAGCTTCAGCTTTGCATTTCAGAACTGAACCTGCCTGTCCTGGTACAACCATTTAGTTACTGCTCTGAACTACAGAACACAACATGGGCAAGAGGGTTGTGGAGATAAATTAACACAACTGAGAGGACATAACTGAACACCACAAGTCAAGCTGAGCAGCTTCTGAGCTGCAGAACCTTTGTCTCTTTGTTTTCAGGATGTATGCAGAGAGGGAAAAACTACCAGACCATCTGGTTTTATTGCCCAGGGCATCCGTTCAGGCAATTCAAACCACTTCACATGGCAAACAAGGTACACCCCATATGCAAAGAGCTGCTCTGCTGCTCTTCCCAACTCAAAGGCAACTGAATCTGAAGGAGATTTCCTTAAAAAATGCAGAAAGACCTGTCATACAGAAGGCAAGAGGTGGCTGTGCAATCCTTGTCCACACACAGGTGACACTAAATGTGCTAACCCAGCCAAAAGGCAAATAAAGGGAAGCTGCTTTAACCCCAAGGCACAGGAAAAGAACAACCCAGCTGGGCACTTCCCTCCCTGCACTTACAGAAGAAAAAACTTAAACACCAGTTAGACTGAAAGGTTTTACCTGGTCTAAACTGGGAAAACCCCTGCATGCCAATTCCTGACACAGGGATGGAGTTAAAGCCCAATCCTCTCTTAAGAAAGGAGGTACCAGAGCACACATCCCTGCTGCTGAGGGAATCCCCAGCACAAAGCTCCTGCACCAAGGACCAAAAGGGAAAACTGCTTCATGTCTTTAAATCCAGTATAGAACAGACCACAACAGAAGGATAAATTATCCTGGAACCCCTCCTGGTGCAGAGAGCCAACAGATCATCTTATCACTAACCAGGATACAGCTAGAGAAAAGCTCATCAAATTTTAGCCACTAACTATGCCCTGTCCAGTCCACTTCCACACAGCTTTCAACCACAACCCCAGGCTGCAAACTGCACCCCATCTTGCTCTTGGGGGGTCCTACATCCAAAACACTGCTGCAGCAGTAAGGGCTTCTTACCACATGTGACCACTGGATGCCTGCAGGGAGACGTGGCTGCTGTACTGAAATGCTGGCTGTTCTTTGGACAAAACTGGCTCCTGAGAAGACAAGAGACCACTGGGCATCAGCAATTCTGCCACAGATAGGCATCAACAGGAACTTTATATAGCATTAAAAAAAACCCAAAAACAGAGACCTACACCCCAGCACTTCTGCCAATTACACAGCAAACAATTTGTCCACTGAGTAGCACCAGAATCCCATTATTATTCCAGTTTTCCAACCACCGGCCATTTAAGATCTCAATGTGAAGTTTCAGTTCATGCAGACAAACAACAGATGAAAAGCTCACATGACTTTTCCCACTGCCAGCTTCTCACTCCATCTATTTCAAATGCCCACTAAGTAATTTACTGGCAAATCCACAGAGCCAAGTGAGAGAACTCCAGTAAAAAGGCTGTGCTTCCCAAAAAGCCAGGCTGCATGGTACCTACCCTTCCCACAACCCCACGGCCCCGGACCGTTTCCAAGGTGCCAGACAGGCTGAATATCCTCCAGTGCCGTTCTCGCAGCTGCACCACCTCACTGTCCAGGTTCTCCAGGCGAATGCAGTAGCGCCACTGCACAAAAAAAATAAAACTCTTATCAAGAGCTGCAATCACTGCAACCAGGTGATAACCTACAGCTGATACTGGGAAACAGTCGCCAAGCAAGGGCTACTCTCCCTCAGAGCTTATCAGGCTGCGGTGATGCCACAGCAAATAAACTCCTTCCCTTTAGCTGCTCCACGACACAAAAGGCACTTACCCAGTAGACATGGGAATTCTGGGCTTCCTGTCAAGAGAAACAAAAGACTTTAGCAGCTGCCCTTGGGCATGTGGTGCCAAAAATCTCTTCAGCTGTCGGCACAGCACCGGCACAGGGGCTCTCACTCCGTGCCAGGGTGACGCAGACAACTCACATGAGCACAGACAGCTGCTCTCCGAGGCCTCCCATCAGCAGAGCCTGGCACTGGCTCTGCTCTGCAGTGATCATGAGCTGGGAGATTTGCAAGGAGCTCATGACAACCCCCAGGGTTCATCTCCATGTTAATTATGCACTTTCTGCAGATCTAGAAACACCCCTTCCCTTACCTTTGGGAACCTGTTTTTCTGACAAACATCAGCTGGACTCCACAAAAGTTGCAAATCCACACCAAAATGTGCACCTGCCACAGCTCAGAAGTCACAAACCGCCGTGGGAATTCCCAGCTCTCCCACTCAGGAGTCTGCTGGAGCTGCATTATTTTGGATGGCCCACATGAAGTTCTGTGCTATGGACAGCACATGGTTATCAGCTAAATCCAGAAGGCTTTAGCCAAACCCTCTCAGCCAAACTAGAGGCAGGAAATGGGCAGGCAACCACAGCTCATCAGTGGGCAGGATAACAGACGTGGCTGTTGTTACAGAGCAGATGGCCCCAGTGCCGCCTCACGTGACAGAGGCACTAACAGGAGCAATTCAAAAGCCTTCCCAAATATCCTGCTAGCACTGTTGTGCAGAACATTACAGCTTATTTCTCATCCTACTGATAACCAGTAAAAGCCGACACGCAGGAGCTGTTCTCCAAAAAGATACGACAAAACAGTTTCATGTTTATACCCATGAGAACAAAATGCACCTGTGGTTAAATGTCACTTCTTCAGTAAGCAGAAGGTACCTTCAGGCAGCAAGCTGGTCTTACAAAAAAGAAGCCAGTGAAGCAAATGGCAGAATTACCAGAGCAGCAGAGCCTGACTTACCCTCATGCCCATGTAGAAGGGGATGACAGTGACACGGATGTTCTCGGTGGTTTCTCGGTGCACATCCGAGAGCTCCAGCCAGGGGTGGTTCTTCTCCTGCCACGCACACAGAGTGTCCCTCGCTACGAAAGGTGGGACTGTGGGGAGGGAAAGGGGACAGGCAACATTGTAGCTGGAGTGTTCTCCCCGCAGCACAATAGATAAACAAAAAAATATTCAAAAGCAGCTTGACTGTAACAAACCCCAAGCTAGGCATGACTTTTATACCATATCCAAGATGAGGTTTGGGTATTTGTTACAAAGCACTGCAAACATCTGGCTCTGAAGAACCCCCTGGGAAGCCAGAAGTTACCTTTTGTTTGGTCGTACATGAGGAACCTCTCAAAGAGCTCATGCTGGATGGGCACTTGATCAGTGGAACTGTAGGGAAGGATGTCTTCATGGCTTACATAGTCTAAACCTGAAAAAGAAACGCCAAAAGCCATGGAACTTCCCCAGCAAGGAGCAGCTCAGAAGTCTCCTGGCAGAAAAATTGATAACACTAGTGAGAAAAAAGGACTTTGGCAGCAGAAGTCAAAGCTAGTATCACAACTGCAAGGAAGAATGGAGGAGATGTGCCAGGAATAACTCTTGGCAGCGTTCTCCTGTGAGATTTTCATGGCACGGCTCCTCTGATAAACACACACTGCCCTGCAAAGTGCCTGCGCTGCCCCAGAAGCACTCTGGGCAGGAAATGTCCAGGACAGGAATAATCAGCTGTCCTGATGACAAAGTAGAACAGCTCATACACAACTTGGTATGGGCTCTGTGTCTCAAGAACCCAAATCACACATGGCTGTGTCTGATCACAGAGGGCCCAAATTCCTACCTAAAGGGCTTCCTGCACTTCCATCACTGTTGTCTCCAGCACAGCCCTAAGCTATGGACACATCTACTGCAGAATGCCCTGCAGGAATTGCTGCTTCACTGGCAGGAGTTGATCCCTGATACCTTTTCTGACCTCAGCTCACCACGAGCAGGGGCTGCAGGAGGGTTTTACTCACCTGGGATGGCGTAGAGGGCTCTGCTGTCATCGTGATTTGCCAGGAACGTCACTGCCTCTGTCTGTGATCTCTGGGACTGAGAAACAGGGAGGTTTATGTCATACTTCAGTTCATTAGTGTGGCTTATAAAGCATGGAATGTTTATTTCATTTAACCAATTCACCTCAGAACTTCTCTCCATTTAATTCCTCTGGGTAACTCCCCACTCAAACAAGCATTTTCAGTGCTGCAGCCCACATTCCTAATAACCTGCGTGCAACAGTGTGGGAACAGCACCATGAAGAGGAAAGGAGGTTGGAAAGGGGAAACACGATCCAGAAAACAGCCCTATGACATTCTACATGATATCTCTCAGGGAAAATATGCCTTGAAGAACAAATTTATCCAAATATCCTAACCAATCCAGTTAGCCACCAAAGTAATTTCCTTTCAGTGCCTGTCGCTGTGAAGCACTCATGAAGGAGAAGATACTCAAGTTTCAATACCAAGATTACTCATTACTTACTATATGTGGACAATCCCGTGCATCTATTAACACCTGGTAGTAAGTGTGAGTTTTACCCTTGACCTCTTTGGAACCATGGCCTGCCACATTCTCATTCCTAAAGAGAAAAACAAAGCTCTGAGCTCAAGCACAAGCATGACAGCAAATTCTTATTAACAGGATCAAGCACTTATAAACAATGCTTTTTTTTAAAGTCACACTTTGCCAAAACAAAGTTTCCACACAAACCAAAGCCCCACGAGCCACCCACACAATGACAGATGAGCTGAGATGACCATCAGGGGTGTTTGGCACAGGCACAACAGCTCAGAGACTTTTCCTGCTCGGCGTAGGCTCCTCTCTGGAGTGGATATTCCTGCTCTCTGATCCTCACTCCTTCCCAGCACAGCTCATAACAGGGGAAAAATGGATGCAAGAGGAGAGAGAACTGAACAGCAACTCAAGAAGGATGAACCTGGCTTAGTGGGTTGAAATTGTGGAGGAAGCTGACAAATCCAACTCACTGGCAATCTACAGCAACCTCCAACTGGTAGCACAGGAGCCTGGATCTAACTCAAAAATGGTTTTCTTGTATAATACAAAATGCCATGAGCATGATTTTTAAACTGATATTTTTTTAATTTTATTTTTTTATGTCCATACACACACTTTCATCCTTCATACTTCCACTGTGTCTCTAATTAATACACAACAATGAAGTATTAAGCACCTCTCCTAGTTTACACTCATGCAAACAGACCCATTGGCCTGCCTTAAAAACATCTGTTTACCCCAAATAGGAAACTCACTACAAAGTGTAAACCTAACAACAAGAACCACAACAAATCCCGTAAATTCTTACTTTTCTGTGACAGGAGAAGCCACATCCCGATCATAAAGCCTGGCTTGCCAGGGAAACAGGACTATCCCTCGATAGCCAAACACACTGTGAAGGAAGAGCTGGAAGGAACAAATAATTGCAGCAGAATTACTTTAAAAATCTTTTATCTGAGATAAACTGACAAACATTTACAGAAGGTTTAATGTGTGGGATGGGGATATAGGGAGAATCATCACTGTGACTACCCAGAGTAGAAAGAGGGAACACAAACAATCTGGGATGGGAGAAGAAATCCATGTCATCTGTACCCCATAAAAGAGAAGGACTAAACCAGTAATGTAGTAATAGAGCAGCTGAAAGGAGACTGCTCAGAAACAGATCTGAGAGTCTTAAGGACAGGAATTACATGTTTAGCTCTTATTTCTCAAACTCATTGATTGTCTCTTTGGATCCTTGAGGGAGAAAACCCCGAAGTAAGACAGAGCAGCCAATGCCACTGTACAACATTTGTGTTGTGCTGCAGATTCTTATCAAGCTGCTATTGTCAGATGACTGACAAACTGCAGACACAGCACAGACAAGAAGCACCGAACTGTGAAACTCCTGGCCCTCTGCTGCTGAGATTTTCCTTAGGGGAAACTCCCCAGCTGCCCGATTCCCATGGCACAAGCCTGCCGGGCCAGATGTGTCCCCCACAAGCCCTTACCTGGCCTGTCTCGTATTTGCCGTGCTGCTTCGGGGCCTCAAACACCCCCACGGTCTCCAGCACTTTGCCCTCGGGACGGTTCCTGCGAGCAGAGAGGCAGCTTGGAGGGTTTGCAAGCAGCCTGGGGCCAGGGGGACACTGCTCCCCACCCTGTGAGTCCCTCGAGTACCCCACAAGAGCCCCACTCTGCCCACTGCGTGCTCTGCCCTCCACCCTTCCGAGCCTCCCCTTTCCCCACTGCCCCGGACACCTCACCCAGCTGTCCCTTTAACCCAATCCCTCCTCTCCCATATCTGTGCCCTGACAGCCCCCCAGCTCTTCCACAGGCCTCCTCCAGACCCCAACCC
>VXBU01010832.1:209107-219731 GCA_013400315.1 Bombycilla garrulus | reverse complement strand
CCCCCGCCGTGCGACCGCCGCTCTCCCGCGGGGCTGGACCGGTCAATGTTTAACCGGAGCGGTGGTACCGGTTGTGCGGGGCAGCCGGGGCCGGCTGAGGGTGGCTCCCGCCGGGACCGGCCGGGCGCTGCGGGCACCCCGAGTGCCGGGTGCTGGGGGGCTCATGGAACCAGAGGGGGAGCGGGGCGGGCACCCCCAGCCCGACCCCCGGCCCAGAATGCTCCCACGCGGCCAGGAGAGACCGTAAGTTGTCGGGGAGACGGAGGAGACAGAGGCCACCCCGTCCTGGAGCAGCAGGGCTTGGGCAGTGACTGCCTGACTGATACAGGCAGCGGCGGGGGGGGCCCCCAAAANNNAAACAGGCTGGGGGGACAGGACCGTCCTTCTGCGGCGACATGGCGGGGACAGGGAGCTCTGTCCCCTGCCAGGCCTCAGGCCGCAGAGGAGGTGGGAGGACGGAGCGAGCTGAGCATGAGCGGGGGTCCCTCTACCCCGGCCCCCGGGGTCCCCGCGGGCAGACCCCCCCAGTCTGGGGGCACCCGCCACCCTGCTGCCCTCTGTTCCCCAAAGGAGCCCTGCAGAGGAGCGGGAGGGCCCCGTGGAGGGCGGAGAGACGCGTCTGAGAGTGGTGCTACGGTAAGGGGAGACGGAAGGGCTCCGGGGCGCGGCGGGAAACCCCTGCCTGGGGCGAGGGCACAGCAGGGCTCCCCAGGGTCCCCACGCAGCGACACCTCTGTGTCCCCGCCCACACCCCTCCATTAGGGTCCGGCCACTGACCTGCACGGAGACGCGGCGAGGTGACCAGCAAGTCGTGCACAGCCTCGGTGACGGCGCCGTCCACGTAAGTGCCACCTCCCCGTCGGGGTGTCGGGGTTGGGGAGGGCTGCGGCACCCCCTGAGCGCCGCTGTCCCCACGGCCAGGTAAGCGCGGCCAGGCACGATGCCACCTTCGGCTTCAGCGCCGTGTTCGACGCCGGCGCCTCGCAGGAGGCCGTGTTCGAGGGCAGCGGGATGAGGCAGCTGGTGGAGCTGGCCATGGACGGGTGAGTCCCGGAGAGCCCCCCGCGGACCCCAGCCCTCCATCCGCCGCACGCCGGGCCTTTCCGTTTGCACTGCCGGCGCTGTGTCGGGAGGTGGCATCGCTGTGCCACCGCGCCCCACGCTCAGCATCTTCCGCAGCTTCTCCTGCACCGTCTTTGCCTTCGGGCAGACCGGCTCGGGGAAGACTTACACCCTGATGGGACCCCTCGCCCAGGTACAACGCTGACCGTCTGACCCGGTCCTGGCCGCGGGATGAGCTCTTCCCAGCCGGCCGTGGGCTGTGGGAGCAGGTGGGTGCCCGATGTGACCGCTCACCATCCCGGCATCTCTGCAGAGCGAGAGCCAGCCGGCGTCCCCGGCCCTGCTGGGGCTGATGCAGCGGTCCTTCACCTGCCTCCTGGAGCACAGCCGGAGCCGCGGCTCTGACCTGGCTCTCACTGCTTCCTACCTGGAGATCTACAACGAACAGGTAAGTGCGTGCCCAGCCGCCCACTCCGGCCCTGCTGGCAGCCCGTGCCCCGCTCCCCCTGCGCCTTCCCTCTGCCACATCCCCAGGTCCGGGACCTGCTGAGCCCGGGGCCGCCGTGCTCCCTGCCCCTGCGCTGGAGCAAAACCCGCGGCTTCTACGTGGAGAACCAGCTCAGCGTGGAATTCCAGAGCCTGGAGGCCATCGTCAGCCTGCTCCTGCAAGGTGCTGAGCCGCAGGCACAGGGCTGGGACATGTTCAGGGCGTGCTAGACCCAGGATGGGGGGATTCAGGCTCCCGCAGACTGTCCCCAGGGCTGGTGGCGCTCTGATGGCAGCTGAGAGGAGCAGCTCCCCGTTCTGCTGCAGAGCCCAGGCAGGCTCGCGTCTGGCCGGGGATGGTGGGCAGTGGATGCTGTGGGGTTGGGGCAGGGATGTGGGGTGCCATGCAATCAATTCCTCCCCCGGCAGGATCCCAGAGGCGCCGGACCTCGGCACATGCCCTCAACAGGCACTCGAGCCGCAGTCACGCCCTTCTGACCATCCACATCCGCAGCCGAGCCGTGAGCGCGTCCTGCTCCCGGGGAGGGCTGGGGGGCTGCGGGCGCAGCGTGGGGGACACACAGCTCCACGGCGGGGGGGTCACTCTGTCCTCACGGACACACGGGTGGGGCTGGAGCGAGCAGCCGGGAATCCTATCCAAGATCCAGGGGTCGGGACAGTGCTGCGGGCTGTGGGGAAGGGGTGATGGGGACAAAAGCATCACCCTCAGCGTGTGTTCTCCAGGCCAGCGCCTGCCCCAGCAAGCAGGGCACGCTGTGCTTCGTGGACCTGGCTGGCAGCGAGCGGGTGAAGGAGACCGGCTCCAGTGGGGAACTCTCCGTGGAGGCCAACAGCATCAACCGCAGCCTCCTGGCACTGGGTGAGAGCTGGGGGCCTGCCCTGGGAGAGAAAGAGCCCTCCTGGCCCCTGCCAGAGCCCTGTCACCCCCTTTGTGGCTCATCCTCCTGCAGGACACTGCATCTCCCTGTTGGCCAAATCCCGAGGGAAGCGAACGCACATCCCCTACCGGGACAGCAAACTCACCCGTCTGCTGGCTCGCTCCCTGGGCGGCTCGGGCATCACCCTGATGGTAAAACCAGGGGTTTTACTGGGCAGGGGTCTCACCCCGTGGACGGGAGGGCTGGAAAAGGATGGTGACCCTCTGGATGACAGTCCACCTGCATCTCTTCCTCGCCGGCAGGTCGCCTGCATCTCCCCGTCCTCACGCTGCCTCTCAGAGACTCTGAGCACACTGCACTATGCCAGCCGTGCCCGGAGGGTCACCACCAGACCCCTGGCCAACAGGGTACCACAGACAGGGAACCCCTCTGAGCTCCCCTACCCGCTGCTGGGACCCCCTGACCCACCCCGGTATCCACCCTCTCCTCCCAGGTGTCCCGGGAGAAGCTGCTGCAAACCTTGGAGCAAGAAATCCATGCCCTGCAGCTGGAAAACCTCTCCCTGCGCCAGCAGCTGTGCCTGCCCCGAGTGCCAGTGAGGGGCACGGAGGTCGCAGGGAACCCTCCAAAAGCATGGGCAGGCTCAGGAGACAGGAACGGCCCTGCAGGGCTGCTCCCACCAGAGAGAACCCCAGCCTGGCCCAGCCTCTACGGTCTCCTGAGGGACTTTGTGGTGGAGAACGAACAGATGAGGTATGGGAGGTTTGTGGGGGACTTAGAATAGGGGATCAAAGGGCTGACAGTGCAGCCAGAGCCCCTGGCTGGGCAGCACCTTGCACCTCCCTCAGGGACTCCGTGGGGCTGGGCAGGGCTCTCTGGAGCTGCCGCTGCCCTGCCGGGCTTCCTCACTGCTCCCCAGGCAGCCCCGTGTGTCCCCAGACCTCAGTGGTGACATCCCGGCTGGCCCGTCCCACAGAGCCACCCGCAGCTCCTGTGACAGCCAGCCCCTGCTCCGGAGTGCCCACAGCCTCCACGTCCCCCACGGGCACTCGGTGAGGCACCGGCGGCCCGACACCACACCCAGCTCTGTCCCCCAGCTGCCGGTGAGCCCGGGGGGCCTGGGGTCTGCAGTGACCCTGCCCACGGCAGGGTGGGGATGCTCAGACCACCCACACCCCGCTGTCATCTCTTGCAGAAGCTCCCTCCTGCCTCCAGCCACCCCAGCTGCCCAGGGTGCCCACAGTGCTGCCCTGGGACAGCTGATGCCACCATGTTCCAGGTACGGCCCCAGGGGTCTCTTTGGAAGGGTGGCACAGGGGTGACACAGCCCCTTGACCGCCCTGCTCACCCCCAGGTGCTGCCAGTGCCCCCCGTGCCACAGCCAGTGCCCCCCGAGGGGAGTGCTGGACTTCTGCCACCTGGGCAGGAGGACACGGCTCTGCCTGGCTCCCAGCAGCCCCACCAGAGGAAGCGGTGAGAGCCTCTCCTTGGCCGTCAGCTGCAGCTCAGGAATTCCCTGCAGTTTTGGGGGGCGGTGTGACAGCAGGTGAGGGTTTGTTCATGTGTCCTCGTGGCAGGAGCCATGGCAGGAGCAGGAGTTTGTCTCAGCAGCACCGGGGGCTGCCGGGCCCCGAGCGCGTTCCCAGCCCCGAGGGAAGGGTCATCCCTTCAGCACCACCGTGGCCAGGACTGCCAGAGCCCAAAGGTGAGAGGGGCAGTGGTGGGAGACCAGGCAGGGCCTTGGGTGGGCACCCATCCCCGCACAGCCACTCACACCTGGGGCTGTGGGCTGATCCTGGAGATGGACGCCTGACCCTGCTGCTCCCCGCTGGCAGCTGCCGGCACCGTCCCTCTCCTCCCGTGGGAAGAGGCACTGGACTGGCTGGCAGAGCAGATCTGAGCTGCCACAGGCACACCATGGACGGGACCAGCATCAGGGATCTGGCACAGACTGGGGGGACAACCACAGCCCTCGGGGACACAGGATCTCGGACTGCAAGGACTGCGCACACCACGGCACAGACGGTTGGATGGATGGACAGACAGAGCTCTCCAGCCTGCGTGGCTCTCACAATTTATTTCTGTCTAGCTGGGGCTGTGCTGCTGGTGGCTCCAGGGATGCCATCAGGTGCTCTCCTCCGTGGGCTGGGGGCAGTCCAGCCAGTACTGGGCGATGGAGCGGGGATAGCGCGGCCGCACCAGGTCCACGCGCTTGGTGCGCAGGTTGACGCGGTAGTACTTGTCTGGGGGAAGGGGACGTGGCCATCAGGACTGTCCCCAGCTCTGGGGGGCTGCCAGCCCTCACTGCCAGCACCTTCCCACTGCATCCCAGAGCCCTGAGACACTGCAGAGAGAGAGGAGCCCTCCCCATGCCCCGGCAGCCCCGGTCCCGCATCATTCCCAGACCCTGCCAGACCACTCACCTCCTACAAAGAAGTAGACACTCTGGAGCATCTCACACGTGGAGCCCGACAGCCCGTCGCTTTCAACACCTGCTGAATCCGAGTCGTTTTGCAGCCAGCTCCAGAACCCCAGATTCAGCGAGCGGTGGTGGTTGTACCTCTTGCGCTGGCGGCGAGATTTCCTCCTGCGGGGCTGCTGCGAGGCCACGTAGATGCGGCCGGCCATGGCAGCGTCCAGCCGGCTGGGCACCCCCCGCCAGTCCCGGCTGATGTACCACGGCCCGTTGGCCCCGGCTGGAAAAGGAGCAGAGGGGGAGTGAGAGGGGCAGCAGAATGTGGGCTGAGCGGAGCCCACCCCCACAGACAGCACCCAGCACCTGCTCCGAGACCCGCAGGAATGGGATGGTGACAGTGACACGGGCCAGGCAGAGCCAGGAGGGGCCCCCCACTCCCTTGGCTGGGATCAGCCACGTGCTGCCGAGCCCCACTCTCCTCCTCTCTATCTTTCATTCCCCCTGCCCAGGGCTGGGGTTTTCCTGTGGCATCTCCAGTGACAATAAACAGTCCCCAGCAGTGACACCGTGGTGCGAGGCGGCTGGTGATGGGTTTGGTAATGTGGGGCATAAGGGCTGTGGGGGTGGGATTTGGGATGCTGTGGGAGGTGCAGATGTGGCCTGGGGGGTTCCTGTGCATGGCCTGGGCAGGATGTGATGGCTCATCCCGCCTGCCTGTGCTTCCAGGCATCGCTCCCTCCTCCCTGCACGTCTGCACCCCTGGGCCCTGTCAGTGCCCGCTGCTGGAACCCCTTTCCCCGCTTTCCCCCGGGGCTGGCCCGGCCCTTACACATCCTGCTGCCAAAGAGGAGCTGGAAAACATCCTCCCAGCTGTCCCTGTTCATGAAGGCGTAGTGCTTGAACACCGTGGAGGGGGAGGACTTCTCGCAGTCGGCCTGTGTGGGCTGCTGGGCAAAGTCGTAGGACCAGTAGTACTTGTCTAGGAGAGGAAGAGCAGGGCGTTAGTGGGGGACAAGCTCTGGAGGGGTGTCCAGCGTGTGCCCAGCGGTGCCAGGCTCTGCCAGGAGCAGGGGGCTGCCCCCTTACCCTTGAAGAAATAAACTCTCTCGTTGCCGTGGTAGCTGTGTGCAGGGAGGGCGAACGCTGCGTCCACGTTGTCGGGGATGCCCTCGAAGCCCTCGGAGATGTCCCGTGGGTACCCAGGGTCCAGGGCTCCGTCATCAAAGCGCCAGTACTGGGTGCCCTGGGGGTGGGGGACAGAGAGGGGTTACAGGTACAGCATCCCCCAGCCACTGGTGTGCCAGGAGAGGTGAGTGGATGCTGGGGAGCCCCATCATGAGGCTGCAGTTGCTTGGGGTCCCAGAACAACCACAGGGATTTGGGGTACCTGGCAACCGCTGTGTGCGTGGGAGGTGCCAGAAGGGGATGTAGGGGGGTTGGGGGGCTGTGCTGGCCACCCTGCGAGTATCCCTCAGCCCTGCAGCCCACCTTGAAGAGGTAAGTCTTGCCCTGGCAGTTGATGCGTGTGAAGGCTGCGTCGATGGGGCCCTCGATGCCCCAGACATCACTGATGAGCTTGGGGTAGCCAGGCCTCACACTGGTCTTGTCCAGCTCATAGAAGTACTTTCCTGGGGAGAGAGGAGAGGTAGGGGCAGCAGGAGGGACTGCAGACACCAGCACAGGGTGACAGCGTGGCAGCAGTCCTGGGGAAGGTCCCCAAAGTACCTCGGAAAGCGTAAAGGGAACCGTTCTTGAGGTCAGTGAAGGCATCAAAAGGTTTCCCACTGCACAGTTCCTCGGGCTCGTCAGACACATCAGGGGTGCTGCTGGGCAGCTCTGGCAGTGTCTCCTCAGGGTTTGGCTTGCTCTCTGGTGTGGTGTCCAGCAGCACTGGGGTTGTGGGCAGCTCTGTGGGGTCTGCCACGGGCACCGTATCCGTGCTGAAGTCGACAGTGAGGTTGTAGTCCAGGTAGTCGTCCTCCGGCAAGGCAAAGACATCTCCCCGGGTCACTGCAGGAGGGAGCAGCTTGGTTCCCACTGGGTTTGGGCACAGGAGATGCTCCCTCCCAGGCAGTAGAGATTTATTGAATCATGGAGTCATCACGGCTGGAAAAGCCCTCTAAGATCATCAAGTCCAATTTAACCCAGCACCACCAACCATGTCCCCAGGTGCCACCAGTGCACGTTTTTCAGAACATTTCCAGGGATGGTGATTCCACCTGGGCAGCCTATTCCAATACCTTTCAGTGAAGAGGTTTTTCCTACCATCCAACCTATCCAATTAGCAGAGATCCCACGCTCCAGATGGCAATGAGCCAGCCCCCAAAATCCCCCTGAGCTGCAGCAAATCCTGCTGCTGACTGCACCCCATGGACACAGGTGGGTGCTGAGCTGGCCCAGCACGGACCCCACGGTGTGGAGCACCCACAGCCACCCCATCCCCCTGTGTCCTGGCCAGGAGGGTGGCCTTGGGGACGGTACCTTTGGCTTTGCAGACAGTGGAGTAGTCGCTGCAGCAGCTCTGGTAGTACACACAGAGGGTGTCGCACTGGCACTTGTGCCCTGCATCGAAGCCTTCTTCACAGCGGCCCTCGCAGGAGTCTGCAAAAGCCACCCCACAGCTCAGGAAAGTAATGTGGAGTGGGGCCGTGGGGCCCATACCTCCCCCCAGCCCAGCCCCACGGGGGAAAACAAACTTGGGGATGTCCTGGTTGGGGATACCCCACCTCTTCACGGTCAACTCCATCACCAGGAGCTACAGCAGCTCCTTGCTCTGCTCCCACTCAGGTCCTGCTGGGATGGGAGCCACGGACTGGGCTGTGCCATGGTCCCAGTTCGTGCTGGCAGCCCTGGGGTGGGCAGGGATTTGCCAAGGCACCATTGACACCCGTGTGCTGCCCGCTCGCTTTCTCCCTGTCCCGCAGGGTACGGCCAACACGGCCACGGCCACCACCCGCTCCGTCCCCACCCGCTCCGGGCTGCCCAGCCTCTCCACCAGCCCAGGAGCTGCTCTTGTTCCATCCCCAAAGCACCTGGGGAGCGGCTGGCTGGCTAAAGCTCACCTTCTGCAGCACGGGCGCTGGCGAGCAGGGCCAGCACGAGGCCGGGGAAGAGCAGCTTCATCCTGGGTGTCCGGGAGCGCGGCCCTCCTGCGACTGTGTGCGCTGGAGCACGGCAGAGCCCCGGCATCCACTGTTTGCTCAGCCTGCCCCGGCAGGACAAAGCAAACAGCCCAAGGTCAGAAAGGGAAAAGGGGCAGAGATGATCTCCCACTCAGCTTCCCCCACGGCCCGCACTGGACTGGCTGTGCCTGGACGGGGACAGGGCTGCCATGAAGGTGAGCAGCTCCTCCCCAGCCCCGGCGCAGGTTGGGCACTGTTCAGAGAGTGGGGAGGGACGGCAGAAAGAGTCAGGAACCAGTTTAAGGTCCAGACACATTCATTTCATAACATACCTCATGGCGGAAAAGCAACCAGCTGCTTCCCAGCCTGGTCTTGGCAAAGACAAAAACCCAAATGACATGGGACAGGTGAGCGATGCTCAGAAGACAAAGGGAAAATCCCTGAGCTTACACTTGCCCAAAATATCAACATTTTGGAGAGCTTACTCTTGGGATTTCAGCTTTCTCAACATCAAGGCTGGGAACGGACCTGGGGAGCCCCAAGGCAGGGTGGCTTGGGATGGGGCAGGTGCCACCTCTGTGCGTGGGGACCAGAGGTCACAGGTGAGCAGCCAGGGGCAGGAGCCCTGAGCACTTTCACTGCAGAAGGCAAACAAAAGCCTGCGTATTTTGTTCCCGTCATTCCCTTCCCAGCCAATCTTCTCGGTTACTAATTAATGTCGACTCAGCTCTTTTGGCAGCTCCTGATAACTCTGGGACGTTTATTTAATCAGGGGCAAGGAGCAAATGCGCACGAGGCTGCGGCACCGCTGTCCCTTCTGCCTCTGCTGGGGCAGGAGCTCCATGGGCTCTGTCCCAGCAGAGGCAGGAGCGGCGCAGCTTCGGACTTTAAGTGACGCAAGATTGGAGGGGAGAGAAACCCGAGCAGAGTGCTCGATTGTCCAGGGGTCTTTCCTCTGCCAGCTCAGGCACAGCCAGCTCCTGGCATCATCTGCTCCTGGAAAGGGCTTTATTTGGTTTTGAGACAGGCATTTCCACCTGGAAGCCCAGGGGAGCTGAGGGAAGCTACCAGACATGGGCTTTTGGGGCAGAACTTCACCTGCAGCCCTCACCCCCCTCCTGGTCCCCGGCTTGAGCCATGGCAGGGCTGGCATTGTCCCCAAGTGTCCCCAGCACTGTGGCTCCATCCTATCCCTGCCGAGCCAGGCCTGGGGACAGCAGCCCTGGCGGGGTTCAGGCTGGCAGGAGGCTCCGGGGAAGAAGAGCTGGGCATTGTCTGAGCTGCTTTGGCTGATCAGCTAAGACAAAGCTCCCTCCTGCTGCTCCAGGCTCCCAAACACCCGCCAGAGACACAGGAAGGCTCGGAGAGCCCTTCGCTGCCAGGAGCACATCCCAGGAGAGGGGTTGGTTGGATAAAGGGGCCCCGGGGAGCTCGGGCAGCCAAGGGCTGAGCAGAGCCAGCGAGGAGAGCTCAGGAAACGGGGCTAATTCGCCAGGACAAGGCTGGGAACAGCAGAAGTTCCAGAGCCCAGGCTGCGGGTGTGAAATCTCTCCCAAAATGCAAAGCAAAGCAAAGCAAACCTAAAGGCAAAGCCAAGCACAGCTCTCTGGACCAGTCAGGACAAGCCTAAGGGAATGGTTTGAGTTCTGCTGCCCCCGGGCAGCAAACCCTCTGCTGCTCTACACTGCAACAGCCCTTATGGTCACCCCAATCAATAATAATTTATCAGGAAAGTCCTTACTGGTTCTGTGCCGAGCTCCTCCCGCAGTTTTGCGCTGCTCGGGGTGCCTTGTTTGCCGTCCTTCCTTGCGGGATGATGTCCCTTTCCTCTGCCTGTCCCTTCGCAGTGGATTCAGAGAGGATTAAGAGCGACTCTGTCACATCCAAACATCAACTCGAATTTAAGTCTCAGGCTGACCTGGCAACAACCTGGCGTTGGAGTCAAGGATTTAAACTGCTCCTCCCAGCACATCCGAGAAGTGCCCAAAGCATTCAAGCATTTCTGCCCCGAGCACGTCTGGCCTGGAAAAAAGAGAACAAAAGAGGCCCAGGCTGCCTCTGCTCTTTCTTTTATCATGCAAATCCAGAGCCCACCCAGAAGAGCTGCTCTGAATTTCCACCAAGCAATGGGTATTTGCCTCCTGCTGATGCCAAACGGGTCCCAAACACAGGACCAGGGTGGTCACGGCCTCACCATGACCACCACAGTGCCTGGCGCCCTTTACCTCCACCCTGTGCCCCTTCACTGAGGAGATCTCCTGCAAAATCAGCGTGGGGATCCCTGCCTGCCGTGGAAGTGACACCGCAGCAGCAGCGCGGGCACAATGGGGGAACGTGGGCTATGGGGACAGCGGGACAAGCCCCAGCACAGGCTGGACAGGGCAGGCTGTGGAATAGAGTGGTTTGGGCCGAAACCCTCGTTCCAAACCCTGTCACGTTCCACCAGACCAGGTCACTCCAAGCCCCGTTAACCTGGCACTGGACACTTTCAGTGTTGGGACATCCACAGCTTCCACGAGTAAACATTTTCTCCTAGTATCTAATCTAAATCTCTCATATTTTATTTTAAAACCGTTCCCCATTGTCCTATCGGTATCTATTCGTGTAAAAAGTCACTTTTTTTTTTTTTTTTTTTTTTT
>VXBU01010832.1:188018-209044 GCA_013400315.1 Bombycilla garrulus | reverse complement strand
GGGACCGAGCCCCTCCTCGGAGAGGCGGCGCCTGCGCCCGGTGACATCAGCCCCGGGGACCGGGATGCTGAGCCCGGCGCGGGGAAGGCGGATCCCGCTCCGCTTCCAGCCCCGCATCCCGACAGGGCGGAGGGGTGCGGGACTCATCCCCGCTCCGGTCCCCCGCAGCCGGCCACCCGCGTCCCCGCAGAGCCGAGGGTCCCTGCGGGCGCTGCGGGGGCGCTGCCGGGGGATGCTGCGGTAGCAGCCGCCCATGCTCGCCCTGCTCCTGTCGCTGCACGCCCTGCGCCGGTCCCTGGCCATGGCGAGCGCGGAGCGGCTGGCGGTGCCCGAGTGTGTGAGCCGNGGGCGCCGAGGTGCGGGAGGCGCTGGAGCGGGTGCTGCCCGTGCTCCGCCGCGCCATCGCCCAGGCCACGCGGGCGGCCACCCCCGAGGAGCTGCGGGCCGCCCTGTCCGAGGTGTTCCGGCTGGTGGAGGACGCCTGGGGGATGCCCGCCGTGGGGAGGGACGTGGCCGTGGTGCTGTGCGACGTGATCCGCCTCGAGGGGGGCCTGGACCTGCTGCTCAACCTGCTCTACACCGCCGAGCTGGAGACAAAGTGCCAGGCGGGAAAACTCCTGGAGCAGATCCTGGTGGCGGAAAACAGGTGAGTCTGCGAAGAGCCCCTCACCCCGACTCTGCCGGGCACAGCCCTCCCCGCCAGCCCCCAGAATGGTTCGGGGTCAAAGGGACCTTAGAGACCTCCACAGGCCCTCCGCAGGGACACCTTCCACAGCCCAGCTTGCTTCGGCTCCATCCCGCCTGGCCTTGACCTGCCTTCACCCACACCCCTCCCACCCCAAATTTCCCTGCTGTGGGTGCTCCCAGTCGCACAAACCCCCTCAGATCCCCAGCACATCCCCTCACGCCCAGTGCTCGTGCCCAGGCAATGACCAGGAGCTGCTCCCTTCCCCCACAGCCGGAGGGAGGAGGACCAGCCCCACTCAGGGCCTGGGGTGTCCTCCTGAGCCCCCCTCAGCCAGGCTCAGCTGAGTCAGTTCGGCTGACCCAAAGCACAAGACGTGACTCCCCTTTAGCCGTAACTGCAGCAGGAGGAGGAGGACAAAGCCACTTCCAGAGCCTTCCTGCTGCTCTTCAGGGCTGGAATGAAGCCATAAGGAGGGGTCAGCTGCTCAGCAGCCCTCAGCCCCTAGCTCAGACGCTTGTGCTGCTGCCCAGGACAGGTGAGAGGTGCTGGGAATTCTCTGTCAGAGCACGGGCACGGCGGGGTGGCAGTGGGTGTGTGTGCACACCTGGCACCCAACACATCTAAATCACAGCACCCACGCACAGCTCACCCTTCCAACACCCCAAATGCACTCTGCCAGCTCTCCTCAGAGCGCCCCAACCCCGCCAGCCCTCTGGAAAGTATGTGGAGGGAGCCTGGCTAAAGTTGCTCTGGTTTCCTGGGGGATGTTTCTTGCTGGAGGGTTGTGGACTCGCAGCCTGGGCCTCACTTCATGCACTGGCAAGCAAAAATAAGCAGCTAAATCAGGAAAGCCCATTAGGGTGGAATTTAATCCCAGGAAGCCTCACTGGCACGGTCTGCATCCAGCACTCAGCCTCTTAGCAAGAGAAAGCATTTGTTGGAGCAGCTGTTTCTGCTCCAGGAGCAGTTCATGGGCCAGGGTCTCGGAGCAGCCATGGGATTCCAGCCCCTCGCTTCCCACAACTTCTGAGCGACAGCAGGGAGGTGTGGGGCTCCCTTTGGGTACTCAGGCCTGTCACTCACAGAACTCTCCCGGTCTGTGCACGGCAGCAGAGGTGTTTAGAAGGGAGCTGGACAGGCCCTGGCTCCATCTGCAGCTGCAGGGAGTCAGGGACCTGTTTGGGCCGTGTTTGTCATCCAGCTCCATGGCTGAGTCCGGGCTCGGAGCCAGACCCAGGCTGAGGGCTCTTTTTTTTTTTTTTCCCCAGGGCTCTCTACAACATTTCCTGTCAAACCCACCCCAAGGTCAGTGAGAGCCCTGTGGGTCACAGGCTTCCCAGAAATGCTCTTCCTGCCTGCCAGCACAGAGGCTGGCACGCCATCACCCCACCATCGCTGGGGACCGCGCGTGCCACCGCCCTCAGAGCAGCAGGACACGGGGCACCTGTGCCAGGGCTGACCCACAGAGCAGCTCCATCACGGCACCAAACGGCCACTGCTGAGGGCAGGAATGGAGCTGCCACTCGCCCCAGGAAAGCTCATGGGAGCACAGCCAAGAGCTCATCTCAGAGGGTGGGGAGCCCTGGCACAGGGTGCCCAGAGAAGCTGTGGCTGCTCCATCCCTGAAGTGTCCAAGGCCAGGCTGGACAAGGCTTGGAGCAACCTGGGCTAGTGGAAGGTGTCCCTGCCCATGGCAGGGGCTTGGAACTGGATGAGTTTTCAGTCCCTTCCAACCCAAATCATGCTGTGACCCTGATTTCGCCCTTCCCCACTGCATTTCCAAGGCACAGCCTCATTCAGGTGTCATTTTGAGCACCGGCCTCCCAAGATCAGCCATGGCCAAGCAGCAGCTGATAGCCCTTGGTCACCTACCCCAGGCTCTTGCTGTCCCCTTCCAGAGGAATGCAGGGTGAGGAAATAAAGAGTTTCCCTCCAGCTGCCATCCCACAACAGACAGACCCCTGTGTCCTGCTTGTGGACAGGGCTGCTTGCCTGCTCACCCAGTCGTGAAAGCCCTGTCCTGACAGCACCGACACCAACGCTTAGAGGACAAACCAGCTTCACTCCCCAACACGAAACAGCTCCACACCACAGCAGTGCTGACCCAGCAGATCCATTTCCAGCTCGGCATCAACCCACCCTGCCTGTTACCTGCTATGAGGATCCTGCCTCGAGCATGAGAGCATCCAGCGAGGGGTTCCTGGGCTGTGCACCCCATCAAAATTCGTCCATCAGACCCAGACACGTTCCTCCAACACCAGCCTGTTGCATCTCGCTGCATTGCACGTCTGGCAGCTGTGTCCTAAAGGGAAACATCTGTCTGCCCTGGGAGAAATGTCACCAAGGCATGGCCCACACCAGTCACAGTCTCACTCCTTGCACGCCCCTTACCCGCCTCTCCTCCCCACAGGGACCGGATCGCTCGCATCGGTCTGGGCGTCATCCTGAACTTAGCCAAGGAGCGGGACGTCCCCCAGCTGGCTCGGAGCGTCTCTGGGATCCTGGAGCACATGTTCAAGCACTCGGAGGAGACCTGCTTCCAGCTCATCTCCGACGGAGGCCTGGACGCCATCCTGTACTGGTGCCGCTGGACGGACCGCGCCGTGCTGCGCCACTGCGCCGTGGCCTTGGCCAACTGCGCCGTCTACGGGGGCCAGGCCAACCAGCGCCTGATGATCGAGAAGAAGGCGGCAGAGTGGCTCTTCCCGCTGGCCTTCTCCAAAGACGACGAGCTGATCCGGCTGCACGCCTGCCTGGCCGTCACCGTGCTGGCCACCAACAAGGAGATCGAGAAGGAGGTGGAGCGCTCGGGGACGCTGGCTCTGGTGGAGCCCTTCATCGCCTCGCTGGACCCCGAGCGCTTCGCCCGCGAGGTGCTGGGCAGCAGCGACAACATCCAGGGCCGCACGGCGCAGGACCTGCAGCGCCTGGTGCCCCTGCTGGACAGCTCCCGGCTGGAGGCACAGTGCATCGCCGCCTTCTACCTCTGCACCGAGGCCGCCATCAAAGCCAGGCAGAAGAAAACACAGGTAAAGGGTAGGTCGGCCTGGAGGAAGGTGGTGACAGAAGGAAGGGGTGCCACAGCTGCATCTTGGTGTCTTTTGCTCACCAAACTCCTCGGTCCTCGCCTGGCCCGGCACAGCTTGTTGGGAGGAGGATGAGGAGAAGCAAAGTGACGTCTCCTCCCTTCGTGTCCCCAGATTTTCAGCGAGATTGGGGCTACGCAGAGCCTGAAGAGGATTGTGTGCTACTCCACCAGCAGCACCACCTCCTCCCTGGCCAAAAAGGTGCTGCGCATGATCGGGGAGGAGGTTCCTCGGCGCATCCTGCCCGCGGTTCCCAACTGGAAATCCTGCGAGGTGCAGACGTGGCTGCAGCAGATCGGGTTCAACAAATACTGCCAGAGATTCCTGGTAGGGCTTTGTGCTCTGGGGGAGGGACACAGGGTTGGATGCTTCTGCCCCATCTCACAGCAGAGTGTAAGCATCTCACCCAGCTTTTCCTGGGACCTTTCCAGCCTGGATTTCTCTTGGCAGGATCACCAGGTGGATGGGGACATTCTCCTGAGGCTGACGGAGCAGGAGCTGCAGAAGGATTTGGGGATGGATTCCAGCATCACTCGGAAAAGGTAGGACACCACCAGGGCACACTGGGCTCCCTCAGGGCCATCACCACAGTGACAGAGCCAGGGGCAAGGCCTCTGCCTTTCCTTCCTTACAAACACAGGAATGGAGATTCTCCGAATGCTAAACCTGGACTGCCAGGGCTTTTCAACTGCACTTTTTGCAGTCCCAGAGAGATTTCTGTATTGAGACCACCGCACAGCAGAGGTGTGGGTGGCAGAAAGACCACTTATGGCACAAGGCAGGTGGGATCATACAAATTACCCAGAAAGATGGGAACGTACCCTTAGCTGAGCTCCTCACACCTCAGTGTCCTGAGGAGCAGCACTCCTGTGCAGCAGTTCTTCTGCTTCCAGTTCCTGGAGCTCATCCTTCACCCCGCCGTGGAGCTGCACTCCCTCCCATGCAGCTAAAAATGTGATACCCTGTGTCTCTAAGTGCTGCCTGCTGCTCCATTTGTTCCTCCACCAGGTTCTTCCGAGAGCTGACGGAGCTCAAGACCTTCGCCAACTACTCCACCTGTGACCGCAGCAACCTGGCCGACTGGCTGGGGGGCATCGACCCCAAATTCCGGCAGTACACCTACAACCTGCTCACCTGCGGCATCGACCGCAACTTCCTGCACCGCGTGACGGAGCAGCAGCTGCAGGAGGACTGCCACATCCACACCGGCTTCCACCGCGTCCGAATCCTCACCGCGGCCAGGGGTGCGGCTCCCGGGGCAGGGGAGGGTGCTGAGGGGCGTTTGGGATGGGCTGCTGGGTGGTTTTTAATTTCTGGGGGTTGTTTTGCGCTGTCTAGAAACGCTGCACTCCCCCATCACGCTGCAAACCACGTCCAACGGGACCGACGTGTTCATCAGCTACCGGAGGAGCACCGGCTCGCAGCTGGCCAGGTGAGTCCTGCAGGAAACGCTGGAGCCCAGAGCGAGGGAAGGTGGGTGGGCAGTTGTGGGAGAAGTGTGGAATGGGGAGGGGGGAGAGGCTGCCAAAAGCTGCAGAGCAAAAGGGGACGGCCCATGGGATAAGCTGCACAGTGGACAGGCCAATTCCCAGTCCTGTCACTCCCACTTGGGCACTGACTGGCTGCCCTTTCCTCACACTCCTAGGGGATCACAGCAGGGAGTCAGCGTCAGCTCCTGGTGTTCTCTTCACAAGCCCAGACGTCTGGGCTGGAGCTGGAATCTCATTGCCTGCTCCTCTGTCTCACTGTGTCTCAGCCAACGTGGTGAGACAGCAAATGAAACCTCTCCTCACGGTGCTGTCCCCTCTTGCCACCAGCCTGCTGAAGGTCCACCTGCAGCTCCACGGCTTCAGCGTGTTCATCGACGTGGAGAAGCTGGAGGCAGGGAAGTTTGAAGATAAGCTGATCCAGAGCGTCCTGAGTGCCCGGAATTTCGTGCTGGTCCTCTCACCAAACGCACTGGATAAATGCATGGAGGATCCCAAGTGCAAGGACTGGGTACACAAGGTGAGAGAGGCCACCACATGGGAGCTGTGTGGGTACTGGAGCTGGGAGGGAGTTGGTGAGGGGCTGATACAGGCCATGAACACCTGCACGTTCTGTTCCTGCAGGAGATTGTGACAGCCCTGAACTCTGGAAAGAACATTGTACCTGTTACAGATAATTTTGAGTGGCCGGACCCAGAAACGCTCCCCAAGGACATGAGGGCTGTCCTGAAATTTAATGGTATCATGTAAGTAAAAGCCACCTGTGCCATGGGGTTCCTTGATATCTGGGGAGAACAACTTGCATCAGGAGTAGCAAAGAGCAATGGGACACAGAGGTGAGGGAGGCAGAAGGGAAGGGACTCTGAAGGGACTCTGAAGGGACTCTGAATCACTCTAGGTGCTCCAGAACATGCAGGGAGCAAAGCGTTCCCACCACATCCCTGTGCTGGGGCTGTGCTGGGACCCCTCTGGGGGATGGGAGGACGCCCATCCTCAGGCAGGAGTGATGCTGGCAGGTTCTACAGATCACCTGGGTTTCTTCCCCACCCTGTTTTCCTTTTGTGCATCCCAGCCTGGCAGGGCACTCCGCAGCATCCATGGGGGAAAGGGAGCTCCTAGAGCTGGGGTGGAGGGAAGGGGTCTCTGGCTCCCGGCCCAAATGAGCTGAGCTATCTTGTGGCACCCCACGCACTACAGAAAAAGTAAACATCACGTTTTTCCCCTCAAATACAGGTGGTCCCACGAGTACCAGGAGGCCACGATTGACAAAATCATCCGCTTTCTCCAGGGCCGCTCCTCCCGGGACTCCTCGGCTGGCTCGGAGAACGGGCTGGACTGTTTGCACTCCCTGGGGCAGAGCTAGAACCAGGACAGCAGCTCAGAGACTCCCAGGTGACCCCTTTTTGTGTGGGTCCAAATTTATCCCTCGCGACTTTTTCCCATCTTTGAGAGAAAAACCTGTGGCTCTTCCTCCCTCCAAATGGAAGCCCCTGGCCCGCAAAAGGCAGCACTCACTCCCACAGCGCGTGGGGAGCCAAGCCAGGCTGGACTCTGGGATGGATTATGTGTCTTCCACGTCCTCCGGTGGGGTAGCAGGACATGCAGGGGGTGTGAGGGAGACTGAGACCCCCCCAGGCAGCTGCAGCTCCCCCCAGAAGAGGGGGAAGAGGAAAAATCCGTCCAAAGAGGAAGAATCTTTGGAGGACTGAAAATTGGAGAAGCGTTGAGAATCCATGGTAAGAGGATGCGCAGGAGAGAAGGGCAATTGAGAGGATTGTGTGGCTCTGCCGTGTGCCCCAGGAATATCCTTGTGGTCAGAAACTGAGAGCAGGAAAGGGCAAACAAAAACTAAACCCTAACAAAATCTTTGTGTTTGGGAAAGATAACCCACAGGGGCCTTCTTTGTGGCTTTATCTTTCCCAGCAATGTCCCTTTATCACAAGAGCTCCTTCCCTCCTCAAAAGACTTCCACCTCCCAGTGCTGCAAAACCACTGTGTGCTCTTAACTCTGGCAGTGGAAATTTGGGGTTAGACCATGTGAAGTTTCTGCACTATCTCTGCAAAAAGTGCTTTTAAAACACCCTCCTTCCCTCCACCTGAAGTCTCAGCTTCACCATTTTATCAGGTCTGAATTTTCAGGGCATTGAAAGCTGGATTGTGACCCTGGAAAACTTCTATCCGTGCAGGGAAGATGCTAATTGCTGTGCTCGTGGAGTTATTCTGCACTGTGGCTCTATTTTATCCTGCTCCACAGCGGATCTGCCGTGGCCTGTGCCTTCAGCAGGAGCTGGTCAATCTCTCTGCTGACCACCACACCCCCACAGCCCTGGCTGAGTTCCTTGGGGTTGTTCCTACTCACTTTTGCTGGATGCAATTCCAAGTAGCATTTGTTTCCTCCTGTTGACCTCTTCTCAACACCCACCGAAGGCTTTTTGCAGCTCCTCACCTTAAAATACCAAGAAAAAGTGGAGCAGATGCCAAGGGCTGGCAAAGGATGCTCCAGCTGGGAGCAGGACCATCGGTGCCTGCTGCTGGTGAGGAACCATGGGCATCCTGACACAAATCCCTGCAGTTCCACGCTCCAGGTGCTCAATCACCCTGCAGGAGCAGCAAGCTCCTCTCCCTATCCCTGCTCGAGAAGAACTCAACCCTTTCAGGAGGTAACAAGGAGTCTCAGCCACCTTGTCCTCCTCCTGGCTCTTCCTGAAGCCCTGCTTTAACTGTCAGGAACACAAACACTTTTTTCTTTTGGCTTGGATCCACAAATACTTCAGGGGAAGAAAAAAAAATGTTAATTCTGGTGCTTTATGGATAGTTCTTATCAGCTCACAGTTAATGGTATCTTTGCTCTCCAGTGAAAGGTTAAGAGCCATATCTGCCCGATGTTCATCAGAATTAGAATCCCTCTAATCTCCATAGATTAAATATCAAGAAACCAGCAGATGAAGCCAAAGGTGAATCTGCCAAAGGATAAAAGCCTCTTGTGAGCTGCTTCAGGGAAAAGCCTTCAGTAACTGGATGTCAAGGCCCCCGTGGCCACTGAAGGAGTCCCACACAAACAGCGCTAAGGATTTTTCTCCCTGCAATAACACCTGGTAGGATGACTGTGTCTTGTTTCCCAGAAGCTCTGTAGCAATCGGCCTCCTCACCCAGCACTCCATGTGGAGATTTACCTGTTCTCCACAGCTCAGGTGTCTCACCTGAAACCAGAGCCCATCTCCTGCTCCAGCTGCCCAGGCCGTGACTCCTCCTGTTTCCCCATCATTATCTTCACCTTAATGAACTTGCCCTGCTTCTGGCAAAACATCCCACACCCAGCCCCTTCCAGCTGGAGCAGTCCCAAGGAAATGAACTCCTCCGTCCTCACCCTCCCTCATTCCTTTGCTCTGCCATGTCAGAAGTGTTTGGAGTTATTCAATCATTATTAATAAATCTGGTTTTTACTCTAAATCGCCACCTCTTGGTTTGTATCACGTGCTTGTCTCCCTGCAGGCTTTTCACACTTGTTTTCCCTTGCCAGAACTGACATTCCCGAGCACCATTCCCTGCAGGAGCCCCTCACTTCCCACTCCCCTGTGCATGCACTGCACCCCCAGGGACTCTGCTGCTGTCACCAGCCATGAACCCACTGTTGCAACTCTTGGAGGACGGCCTAGAAATACTTTGGTCTAATTTTTTTAATAAGGCATAATAGCTGCCATTGAATCTCTCCCCATGCAGAGCCAGGTTTCACCTCACTGCACAACACCGAGCAGCTGCTGGAATTGGCACCCACGGCGTGGAGAGGACTTCACTTCACGACCAGTTCAGCTACAAACACCTCCTGCAACATTCACGGCATGCCCTGTTCCTCAGGGAGGCCAATTCCAGGCTCAGCCCAGCAATCAGACCTGTAACTCCTGTGCTCCCTGGCAAAACCGCTTGGAGCAAGTGGCAAAACACCAAGTTCTTAAAGCCTCCAAGCTCCTCTGCTCCCCAGTTCTGCTTTTACCACAAACTGCCAATGCACAGGGACAGAGCTGGGTACAAGCATTTCACATTTTCTGTACACTCAAGGACAGGTTTCAGATGAAGCTCTCCAGCAAGCTTTACCCTGGTGGTCAGTAAAAGCTGCTTTCAAGTCCCAAACCTGCACTTTTCCTGACTTTTCACTCTCACACACTCATTCTCCACAAGACAGATAAATTCCATGCTCCTCCTTCTTAACTGCAGACTTTAATAAAGGACTGATAATGGAAATAATGAAGAGAAGCCCTGAACGAGTCAAGGACAAATGATATCAACAGCTACACAAGATATCCAGAGATCAATGAACCATAAAAGAGCATGGAGGTTTTATTCATTCTGAAAGTAACACTAAAGTCATTACTGCATGCACCTGCACAGTGGGTGCAGTGTACACAGAACTGCTGGTGTATGGCACATAAAAGAAAAAAAAAGAAAAAAAGAAAAAAAAGAAAAAGAAAGAAAAAGAAGAAAAAGAAGAAAAAAAGAAAAAAAAGAAAAAAAGAAAAAAAAGACAAAAAGAAAAAAAAAAGAAAACTAGGATTGCAGCAACATAGGTAATGCCTTGGAAAGAACAATTACAGGCACCATGGACATGGGGTTTGCTTCCTGGCATCAACAGATCCCAGGACAGGCAGCAGAACTGAGGTCATTAACACAAGATTACGCCACACAGAACAAAAAAAGATTAATCTTAAAGATACGAGTCCTGTCCCCATATCAGCTTGCTGAGGAAGGCCTCTGGATAAGCACAGCAGTGATTTCACATGAGTGGGGCACACCCATCAAACTGGGGCTCAGCTTTGCAGTATAAAGGGGAAACAATTCTGACAATTTTCTCCTTAACTTGGCTTTTGGCAAGTGTCAGTTAAGGCACCTACAGGAGTTGCTTCAAGGATCCTCACGGGTCCCTCCCAACCCAGGATTTATTCTACTGGCACTGCAGTATTCTCAGATGATCTGTCACTTCTCAAAACCCTCTGAGATCCTGGGTTGAGCTGCAGACAGGCAGGACATTCCACTGGCATTCCTGCCAACACTTCATCAATTAGATCCTCTCCTTAGGACACCTCTGATTGGCAAAACTAAAGCTGGTTCAATCTGCAAGGACAGCAATAGCACTCCTGTGCTAAACCACCGCTCTCCATAAGGATTTTTATGGTCTGTCATGTCACATTTGTTGGGATTTTACTGACAATGCGATGATCTGGAGGACAGATCTTCTCCCTCCCCAGCAGGACACGGCTGGGTGCCTCTGCTTCAGTCTGTGCCTCACCCACACCAACAGCTCCTCTGCTGCACCCTGCAACACTCTGAGGGGAAAATGCTTTGCAATTAAACCAGAACTCTGTCCTCTCTCCACACTAAAAGCATGGCAGAGCCTTCTGGCCCCACCAAACCACGAACCAGCCTTGCAAAAGGCTCACAACAGCTTGACTGGCTTTTAGGTCTCTTGGGTTTTCTCTGACAGATGAGCCAACACAACATTGAGGAGGCATTCACAGCTCCAAACCAAGTTCCTCCTGTGATTTCCAACTATTTGGCATTTAAAAGTCAGTAAGGGCAAGGAGGGTGTCCCTCCCACACTGATCTGTCCCTTGAGGGAAGGAAAAAAGTGCAATCTTCAGGTGGACGCTGCCGTGCTGGCCAATTTCTTGTTGCTAAATTCAGTCTTTTGTAGGAGACAGGGAAGCATCTTGGAAGTGGTTGTAGTCGTGTTTTGAATCCCAGATTTGTATCCCCCTAGAAAAGAATGAACAGTTTCAGCTTTCAAAGGCCCACGGGGATGTTGCTGAATTGGGTGAGTCTTAGAAGTTTCAGAGGAACAAAACAAAATAAACTCGCCAGGAGCTGCTGCACTTGTGCAAATCCCAATACAGTTCCTCTCCCAGGACCTACCAGCAGATTTGTTTTCTATCACAACAAAAGTCCCGCTTTAATTACTAAAGAAATTACAGGACGAGAGACTGGTGAGAGAGCTCCATCTCTTCCACAAAGAGCTTTCAAATTCAATTCCAGATTTTGGATTCCATGGAGGCTGGAGCGAGGCTTTGAAGCACTTTGAATACTGGCAGCTACATTACTCAGGCTGCAGGTTTATCCCTACAATTCAGATTCCAAAATAAATGACCTGCACCTCTTTTTACTGGAGCACCAGACACCCTCTCACAACCACAACTGAAAATACGCCTTAAAAACTGCCAGCTTCTACCCTAAGGATAAATAGTATTTTCCATACGACATTGCATGGCAAAGTTTAGGCATTTGAAGTAAATTACCCAAGGATAGCTGCTGGAATAAGGAGGAGTATAGCCCCGAAGAGAAATGGGAATCCTCTCATGAAGTTCAAGGTGGCAGGGTAGAGAGAGTTGAACACTCCTGTAGCCGCGAGTGAGCACACCCCTTGCACGCAGGCAACAGAAGCAAAGAGAGCACCTGGGAAAGAGAGATAAGAGGTTAATGTGAGATAGGCAGGTGGTTACTGCCTGTGAACAGCTGTAACACATCACCCTCGCTGCATTCTGCCAATCTTCCCAAGGGCTTGCACCTGCCATCAGAATACCAAGCGTGGCAAGGTGGGACAGGACTGGCCTGGCACGTCCAGCCCGTGGCCAACCTGCAGGATTTGTATCAGGAGATGACCAGGACATTATCCAGCAGCTGGATTGTAAATGCTCCAGGCCAGGGCTCTACAGATCTGTTTATTGCCAAGCACTTCTTATCACTTGTTAAATATTAAGTACAGCAAAAGATTTAGCACCATAAATCCACCATGCGCCATCGCCGGTCTAAAATAAGAAACATGAGTTGTGCAAAACCACCTCTCGATCGTTGCCACCCAAATTCCCTCCTCCCTCTGCCTGCCTCAGAGACATTCCTATGCCGTGTTTCACAGCAAGTGCAAACCCTCCAAAAACATAACTGTTCAAAAGGCAAACATGCTCCTCCTACGGGTTATCCATGATCTTTCACCACTGTCAATGATACAACCCTCCAACAACACCTGGCTCTTCCCACTGTTACTGATCTACAGAGGAAAGTTATGGTCAGGACTCTCTTCTCCTCGTTAAATAATCCATTTTAACTCTTGCTCCTTGTGAATGTCTTGGAAGGGAATGTATGCATGAGTGAACTATTCCTGCTTTTCTTCCTTTGTTCTCATCTTGGAAACGCAGCAAGTCTGAATCAAAGAATGACAATTATTTGGGAAAAAAAAGAAAAAAAGTTATCCTACGTTATCCTAGGCCTGAGGGTGAATGCAGGGGCACAGGAGTCCAGAGAAGCCAGGGAACTCCTAACCTCCCAGAGTCTGGTTTCAATATTCCAAGAAAAAAGTATTTCAGGATTTGCCTTAAGCACAGTGGTTAATTCCTTACCCTGTTCGTTCTCACTGACCAGCTTGGAGAACTTGGATCTGACGACTGGAGTGGCTGCCATGGAAAGGAACAGAATTCCGTAACCTGTAAGCAAGACACAGCACATTAGGGAAAGCTCAGCTGAAAAACAAAATCTCCCAAGTCAGTCCCAGAAACCTGCAGCTTCTGGCAGTGTCTCCCTGTTATATTTAGACACAGTTCACCCTCCCGGATCTCATAAGGCACTTCAGTCAGTGTGTGCAGTGTAACACAGCTCTGGGAAGCCTAATGGTCTAGGAACTACATGGATGCACTTCCAACTTCAGTGTTTGGCCAACACTGCCCTTAGCAAGCCGCAGTTCTGTTGGTGCACGAGGCAGAACTTCCGTGCCTGAACTCCCCGTGAAGCACACCATCAAAAGCCTGAGAAACAGGGATTTAAGCCCTCAGCATCACCTGTAAACATCAGCGGCGTTGTGGTAGCAAGGGAAATCACCACCAGCCCAGCAATGTTGGAGATCAATCCTATCTCTGCCACCCAGGTATCCTCCAGGCAGAGCTGCAGCAGCCTCAGCCCCGCCAGGCTGCTCAGGTAAGCCAGGTAGCTGGCGGCCGAGCCGTACCCGATGAGGTCGGAAGCCCAGCAGAGAGGGGAGCCGAGCTCATACAAAACATAGAGGTCCTTGGCTCCAAAATGCACCGTGACAATCACAAAGAAAGCCAGGGAGTACAGAGCCAGCTTCCACCTGGAGCTCGGGTGCTCCGGGGCCATGTACAGCCTGTACACAGCCTTGTAGTGGCTGAGCGTGAACAGCTTGGCCTCTTTCTTTTGCTTCACCGACTCCCGGAGGAAGAAAGCGGCGTAGAGAGTGGCAGCGAGGCTGGCAGCAAAGGCCAGCCAGAAAGGGTTGATGTAGCCCTGGGCCTTGCGCCACTGGCCGCCGCCGATGCTGGCCACCATGCCCGCGGTGCCCAGGCACGCCTCGAGGATGGCCACCCGGAACGTCCGCGCGCGCCGCTCGCTGGTGTCGGCCACGTAGGAGAAGCAGCCGGCCAGGATCAGGTTGTAGTCGCCCGTGAGGCTGCTCAAGAGGCGTCCCAGGAGGAAGAAGGCGACGTGCAGCTCCAGGTACATGACCAGCAGGTAGATGGCTGTCTGCAGGGCCATGCCTGCGCAGGGCAGGATGAGCGCCGGGCGCCGGCCCACGCTGTCGCTCCATGGGCCGAAGAGAGTCACGGAGAACAGGCTGACGAAGAAGCCTCCCAGGTTGATGTAGAGGTTCCAGTGAGACACCAGAGCTTCCACCTCCTGAGGGGAAATAGGCAGCTGAGGAGCTCCAACACCACCCGGTGCCACCCTGGGCTCCCCACTCCTTTTGGGGCTCCCTGCTTCCACCATGCTCCCCTTCCCCTCCTGCTCCCTTTGGGGCTTCACGTTCCTTCCTGACTCTCACCTACCAGGAACTCCCAGCTCCCCTCAGGCTCTCTGTTCCCCTTGGGTCTTCCTGTTCCCCCGGGACATCTCTCTCCCCCTCCTCCCCCAGAGCTTCCCTCTGCCCAGGGACGTCCTGTTCACCGTGAGCTTCCCACTCCCTCCGTGGCTCCACGGTTCCACGGACTCCCCTTACCCCCGGGGTTCCCATCCATCCCGTGCCTCCTCTCTCCTCCTGAGTTCTTTATCTACACCAGAGTTCCCCGCTCCTCCCTGGGGCCCCCCGCTCCCCCGGGCTCTCCCGTGCCCTCGGACCCGCCGTTTCCCCGGTGTCCCCACCTGCCGCAGGGGGTCGGCGGTAGCGTTGCTGTCCCCGCAGCCGGAGGAGTCGGTGCTGTTGCGGTTGTTGTAGCCGTGCTCGGCTCCCAGCCGGTCCCACAGGTATTGGGTGGCCAGCGGGCCCTGCAGCCCCAGCGACACGGTGGCCAGGAACATCAGCGGCTCCACGGCGAGCAGCTGCGGCCAGCGCCGGCCGGGGGGCACCGGGGGCTCGGCGGGCGGCGGAGGCGCCATGGCAGCCATGGAGGGGCGGGGGCTCCGCCGGAACGGAGCTGACACGGCTCCGCCCGAACGGGGCTCCGCCCGGGACGGGACTGGCTCTGCTCTACCCGGAATGGGACTGACACGGCTCCGCCCGGGATGAGACCGGCTCCGCCCGGAACGGGATTGGCACGGCTCCGCCCGGGATGGGACTGACAGGGCTCCGCCCGAACGGGGCTCGCTGGGTACACCCGGGATGGGACTGACACGGCTCCGCCCGGGATGAGACCGGCTCCGCCCGGACGGGACTGCCACAGCTCCGCCCGGGATGGGACTGGCTCTGCCCTACCCGGGATGGGACTGACCCGGCTCCGCCCAGATTGGTTCAAGCTCCGCTCCGCCCGGAACGATCCAGGCTCGGCTCTGCCCGGAACGGGACCGGCTCCGCTCCCGCCGCCGCCGGGGGGAACGCGGGGGTTCCCGAGACCCCTCGGCGCTGGCGCTGCAGCGAGCCCGGTGCCAAAGGTGCAGCTCTCACGGGGTGATGTTCCACAAAATCATGTATTTGTTGAGGTGAGAAAAGCCCTCTGAGATCATCGAGTGCAAGGATAACCCAGCACGGCCAAAGCCACCGCTAAACCATGTCCCCAATTGCCACATCTCACGCTGTTAGATCCCGGCAGGGATGGGGCTCCACCATTTGCCCGGGCAGCCTGTGCTAGTGCCCAAACACCCCGTGGGTGAAGAAGCTTTTCCTAATATCCAGCCTAACCCCCCTGAAATGCCTTCATGCTGCTCCCTCGGGTCCTGTCACTGGTCACCAGAGAGGAGAGAACAGCCCCTGCCCCTCCAACACTCCTCATGAGGAAGCTGCAGAATGCAATGAAGGTTCCCCTCAGTGTTCTCCAGGCTCAACAAAACATGCAAAACAAAAATCAGCATTTTAACTGCACTAGGATCAGCAAAATACTGCATTTAGCAATATACGCTCAGTTCTGTTACTTCACAGCATGTTAGAAAAGACTTATTTTTATAAAGGACAAAACAACTTAGACAAAATAACTTTAGTTAATAAAGAAGGTTTTGGCTGTGCTGTTTGGTGCCCTGTGAGGCTTGGCTGCCTCAAAGAGCAGATCAGGAAGCATAGACCAAGTTGTCCTTTAAATTCAAAGCGCACGACTCAGAGTATTAGATTAACACATTTAACTCCATCAGCTGGAGCAGTTCCAAACTGACGTAGATTGGCATCGCTCCTCTGACAGCACCAAGGTGCTCATGAGCCATGGGAAGAGCTTGGACAAGCTATAAACCACTCATTTTCAGTAAAGCACTTACAGAACTCATTTTTAGTTCTTTGAAAGTATTGTGACTCACATGACAGTGGCAACCCTCTCTGTGAAGGTGCTGCTTTTAAAGAACAGGCACAATTCTTCAGCTGAGACCCTTCCACATTGGTGTTTACTCTCCATAAACGAGGCTGCAGCTGGAGACCAACCTTTGTGCTGCAGAGATGCAAAAACAAGGTGATCTTTTAAATTTCCATTGCTTCTTAGGGCTTAAGAGTAAAAAGCAGAAAAATGACCTTGCTGTTGGCCGATTTTGTCACTACACCTTGTCAGACAGTAATTAAACATTCAATGGATGCAAGATGTGGGGGAATAGAATTAATCTGAGATCTCTTTCTCATCCTTAGAGAGCAGCAGTACCCTCACATACCAAGGGTGAGAGCTAAAGCTCGGGGTTGGCACCAAGAAACGGGATGCTGTTTGTTGTGAGCAATATGCCCAAACCCAGCTTGCAAATCTGGCAGCTGATTTTCCATCGTTAGCACATTCTGGAGAGAAAACAAGCCCTGGCAGAGGAGGGATGAGAAGCAGAAACAGCAGAAGCTTTTTGTGGAGCTGACATCGGGCGACCTGATGGCTGTGCTTTTCTTGGTCTCTGTCTTCTTGGGTAATCTATAAACAGTCCCAAGGTGATTTATACCAATAAAATGTAAATGTTATCATCATTATCTGAGGGATGTACTTGGATGATCTAACAAAGCCATCAACGTGACATTAACAAGAAATACCCTTTGGACTTAAGCTAATGTATAGAATCCAGTGATTCACAGCCTCTCTTTTGGAAGCTCTCTGCACTTGGGACAAGAATCACTGGCAATTTCCCTGTAGCACATTTTCTTCTTAATTTTTCCCTCCTCTGATACACCCTGCAAGTTCCCAAAGCTGTGCCTATAAACCTGCAAGATCAAAAATGTGTGAAAAAAAAAAATAAATAGCCCAGTGTCTGCAAAGGGATCCCCTGTAACCAAATCTTTCCCAATCCTAAGACCTAAGACAAGGACTGTCGGTCCCTTTGTGCTTGGGGACTTGATGTGGCACCTGGTGACAGCAGCCCTGCCCAGTGGGTTTTGCTCCCCAAAGTGAATTTCTCATCATAAACAATGATGTTTATATAACATTTTACACCGGTGTTTCTAATCCCTGTATTTGAGCATTACAGATGCAGATGTCATTTTCAGTGTTCCCCCGTATTTTTTTGCAAATTGAAATTATTTTTCAACCTGTTTTGGAGGGAACAGTTTATCTTTTTTAACACTAACCTATTATATACTAATAATAAAGCAACCTATATGCTAATAACAGCACCTATTCAAAGAGGGCATTATTAGAGATTAATATTCCTTTTTGAAAGCGTAGCTCATTCCAGGATGCTTTCAAAAACCCACTTGCTCCACAAGGAGTTAATTCTCTAATGGATTTATCACCTTTCTGAAAGAATCTCTAGACAAAGTTCCTGCTCCGACACTCTTTTGCTGTCCCCTCCCTTCTTTGTTCTCTTCCTTCTTTCTCCGATTACAGTTCCAAAAACAACACCCTATCTGCCCAGGTCAATGGTTAATATTCCCTGGTGTTTATATAGGCTCCAAGCAGCAGGTTCCAGGCCATTCAGCACTGGGCTAGCTCCAGCACCATGGCTTTTTCCTGGCAGGCAGTGCTGGCCTGCAGGAAATACCTCCTCATCGTCTTGGTACCCCTCGTGTTTCTCCCTCTGCCTCTGGTTGTGCCTACCAAGGTAAGGAATTTTTGAAATTCCATTTTAAAAGCCTCCACATCTTGTCCACAAGCTGCTTTTTTTCAAAAGTGCAGAGGTTCTTTCTTAGAGCACCTGCATCTACTGCTTGGAGATCTCTTTTCTTTTTTTTTTTTTTTCCTGAGCATGCTGGGGCAATACAAAAGCAGTGAGGCATAGATGGATGAGCAGCTACATCTGTGATTGCATCCTCTAGAGGAACACTCAGTGATGTGAGATTTTGCATCTCTTGCTTTGCACCTGGCTGATTTAGAAAAGGACTTTTTATGCTGAATATTACTGGTATGGACCTAAGGCTCAATTTTAATCCCCCTTTTCATTTTCTAACACTGTTCAGTCCACATCTTCTTTTCTTTTTCTTTCCTTGTCATCACTGCTGCTTAGAAGAGGCTTTTCTAGACAGACAAGACATTTTGATACACAAGGGAAAATAACATGCATTTCAGTCTTGCTTTAACATATTCCTGTAAGAATCTCCCCAAACAATGATTTTAAATACAAAACACCAGATTTTGGAAGACACCTGGCTTTGGGTTCCTTCAGGAGAAGTTGAGCAAGCAGCTGTAGTATCTGGGCAGGTATTCCTGGGGCACGGATCATTTGAAGAGAGAGCTGTGAGCTCACACACTCCAGCCTTCTTCTGCTTCTTCATTGTTTCTTGCACACCCAACCTCTTCATGCAGAAAGATCTAATCTCTGGTCTCTTATAACAGCTCCAGCACCACGAAATTGCTCGTCCCAAACTGCTCCTGCTGCCATTTCTCTTTGGACACCAAGTCCTAACTCTTCCCTCTGGTCTCTGCTGATTCCCAGTTCTGATTCCTTCTCCAAGCTTCATTCCCCACCTCCCGAACTCATCCCTGCCTGTCCCAAAGCTCTGTCCTCCTCACAGCTCTGAGGGTGGCAGCTCGTCAGGTGTGGCCTCGCATTCCCTCTCTAGGTAAATAAAATAGTTTAAATTATTACTTAAAAGCTAGGAAGGGAAAGAAAAAAAAAAGGAGAAGAAGAAGAAGTACCTTTTCCTGCTAGTTAATTTTCCATAGGCAAAGGAGTTACTGAAGTGAAAAGAGATCAGGATCAGGAAAGTTCTAAGGAGACAGAGAGAAAAAAATATTTTTTTTTGGTCTTGAGGCCACAAGTTCAAACTCACTTGCTGGAGTCATTGTTACAGTGAGTCCTTGGAGTTACCAGAGGAATGATTTGGCAGTCTTGGTTCAGTTCCTCTTTGAAAATTACTCTCTCTGGTTTCTATGCAGTCAGCAACAAGACAAAAATTGAAAACGCCCCAGATTTTTCCCTTTACAACCTAAGGAAACCTTTAAGAAGGGTTTTTTTGGGGTTAAAATTGTGCACTGTGCCACTGCTGAGCAGGAAAAGCTGGTGCTTCTGCACATAGTGGTGTGAGCCAGCAGCTACAGGGTGGAATTTCACATTTTTTCTATTCTGTTGATCTATTAACCTGCACTGTAATGACATAGCACTGGACACTGAGCTATTATAACTGAGAGCAAACAATGCTAAAAATCTTGCTTAAAGGCAGATGAATGTGCTTACAGGATGGCTGACTTGGGGAAAACCCTTTTTCCAGCTTTTACTGGGAGCCTGTTCACGGCAGGATGGAAGACAACGGCACTGTGCCTACTAGATCCATCCCAAACCTCTACCAGGCTCTCTCAGAAGGCACCCATCTGTGTCTTTTGGTAACAAAAATGGAGAAAAAGGATTGTCCAAATGGCAAATTGCTCTCAGTGATCAGTGGGATGAATAATTAAGGTTCTTAGTGCTCTTGTTCAAAAATAACGCTCAAAGAGGAATATTTTCGTTTCTCTGGGAATCTCTCAGACTTAATTCTTCAGCCTTTGATAATTCACACCTAGCTTGCTGTCTTCTTTCCTCCAGACTCAGCTCAGCTCCCTGCTCATCCTTTCCCTTCAGCAGCTCTGTAACTCCACACCACGTTCAGAATTCCTGAGCGGGCTCCAAAGCGTCCCAAATTCAGTCCTGCCACACACTGTTCCACCTCCTTGGTTTAACCCTCCAAAATGCAGCCTCAAAAAGCATCCCTTCAGTTTCATTCATACTGTCCAGTGTATTTTAGTGGACATCCTTTATCCAAGACCACACGTCCATGGTTTTCTTCCTTTGGCTTTGGTGTCTCCCATAATTGTGCAAGTTCCAAAATGCAGAAGTCACCAAAATCTCTTCTTACTTTCTTTCTCAGCCCAGCCAAATGTCACTGTTGTGACAAGTAATTTTGAATCTTTTCAGTGCACAGGGACTGACTTGAACATTTTTACATGAAATTTGGCGTGGTTGTCCAAAGCAGAACCAAATCAAGGTTTCTCAGAAGAAGAGTGACAAGAAATAGGGGATCTCACTTTCCTCAAACAAACCAGACAAAGTCAGTGGAAGCTGAAATGATCTGTGACCAGTCTGGCAGTGAGCATTTCAAAGTCTCTCCTAAGCTAAAAATCCAGTGAAAAGTTATAAAAGTACTCATAGTACAAGGAGTCCAGGCTGTCGAAATCAGCTGTGGTTCCACCTGGGCCATGAACTCAAGCCCATGTGGGAGCAGGTGCAGAAGCTTTGACTGGATCAGTAACTAATTCTATAACTCAAGGACATAAAATAGAATATAACGCCATCAGCACAATCAACAAGCCTAATCAGTGATTACCAATCCCTTATCATGAAAGGTTCAAAGTCATCAATGTTTCTTCTCTCTGGTTCGATTTCACCCCCGCTGAGGGCCTCATCTTCTCCTCAGAGTTCAGACGAGGTTGCTGCGCAGTTTGTCATTTGATTCAGATCTGCCTAGGTCAGAGGCTAGGTGGGAGAAAAGCACAGGAAATAATATTTTCTCTAATCCCTTTATCAGGCAGTGAAAGTAATTACGAGGCCTTGGCTTCTGGAGAAGCCCCAGGTTCGATGTTCAGCGTGTTCTGACCGTGTGTCCCCTTCCCCTGGCAGGAGGCAAAATGTGGCTACGTGATCATCGTGATGGCACTTTACTGGTGCACAGAAGCCTTGCCCTTGGCTGTCACATCTCTCCTGCCCATGCTGCTGTTCCCACTAATGAATGTCATGGATTCATCAGCAGTAAGAGATCTTGCTCCCTGTGTTAATCGATCGGCTGCTTTTATTCTGGGATTATTCCCCAGGATTGTATTATCATCATCACAATAATAATAATTATATCTATATTATTGATATAATTTGATGTATTTATATAATTTAATCTAGTATTAATATAATAAATATTCATATTTTATATAAAATAATATAAATATATTATTAATATAATAAATAATAAATAAAATATAAATTTATTATAAT
>VXBU01010832.1:168785-187886 GCA_013400315.1 Bombycilla garrulus | reverse complement strand
ATAATAATAATAATAATAATAATAATATTATCATCTGTCTTCTCCATGGACTAGAATTTGCACGAGCCCAGAGTGAGCTCTGGGTGGAGCTGCTAATCTGAAACCAAAGCAAATCCCCCATTCAGACGCAACCCGGAGTTACTCCCTGCTAATGCCTTTGGAATAAACCCCCTCAAAAAACGTCCCCTCTCTTCCCTCTCCCTTCTCGCCCCCCACAGGTCTCTCAGGAATACCTGCAGGACTCCAGCATGCTCTTTCTGGGGGGCCTGGTGATGGCCATTGCCATCGAGAAGTGGAACCTGCACAAGCGAGTGGCCCTGAGGGTCCTGCTCATCACTGGTGTCAAGCCAGCCTTGTGAGTTACAGTGCTGGAAATGCTGAAAGTGGAAATCCCACTGCTGTGGGATGAAGGATTTCATGGCATTAGACCCCATCTCTGATGGGAATCTGCAAATCTTTCCCTGCAAATGCTTTCCTGCAGCTCAAGTGAGTTAGTGCCTGAGCAAGCCTTGCACAAGGGGATCCTTTGAGGTTTTACACTCCTAGTGGGTCTTTTTCTTATTTTTATTTTTTTTAAATTCTAAAAGGATTTTAGCTGGAGAAATAGCACCAAGAGAGTCAGTGCTGGGAAGAGAAAGGTGCTGCCAGGTGGGGCAGGAGCTTTGGACAGTCAGGAAAAACCACAGCTGCAACACAGAAAACAGGGACTCTCTGCCTGCTGCTGATTGCAAAGAGAAGAGAAAAATATGAAGATGCTTGTTTGGAAAATAACAAATGTTTTCCAGACTAGAACTTGAAGCTTTGCACAGGCTACATCACCCTCTGTAATCTAATCAGCTCATAAGAATACTGAATACAAAAAATTACAAAGCAATAGAATAATGCCTACAAGATAAACCCCTTTTCATCTGATATATAATCTACAGCTCATCTAAAGAATAATTTTGAGATAAATAACAGAGTAATACTGAAACGAGGATTAGAATTTTAGATGAGTAAGAAGAGAATCTTAAATAATAGAGTTGGGATAAAACAAGAGAAAAAAAAAGAGATCATCTTCCCTATGGCTTAAACTGATTGCCATTTGGGATCAAATTCAGCTTCCAATTCCTCTTCAAAATATATAATAATGCATTAACATGTTATTGAGAAATGTCTTCCTCAGAAGGACGTGAAATAAACAGGCTCTGAGTGCATAAACTGCTTGCTCCAAGCTACCAGCCTCCACTTTCTCAGCCATAAGAATGTAAAAAAATTAGTTGAAAAATAAAAATTGATGTTAAATCTTCACTGTGTCACTCACAAAGCAGACCAGGGAGGAAATGCTCCAGGTGGGGATTGCTGAGCATTTTCCAAACCCAGCATTTGCAGCTGACATTTTGTAACAAAAATAAAGAGCAGTACAGGGCTGAGTTCTGATCCAGTTTTTCCAAACGCTCTCATTTCAGCCTCCTGATGGGATTCATGGCAGTGACAGCCTTCCTGTCCATGTGGCTCAGCAACACGGCCACCACTGCCATGATGGTGCCCATAGCAAACGCCGTGATGGAGCAGCTGCACAAGTCAGAGGCCGAGTCTGACAGCACTGACCAAGTGTCTGAACACACCAACACAGCCTTTGAGCTGCAGGAAAGCCCCCCTGACAGCTCCAAAGAACCAGAGGAGAAGAGTGAGTGGCTTGTGGGTGGTTTTCTCTTCAGGGTGGATGGTGTTTTCTCAGTGAATTCTAAAAGAGGGCTGTCCCCGAGGCATCCTGCACCACACAGCACTGAGGAGGCTCTTCCATGAACCAGACAAAACCACAATGAGCTACTGACTTGGCTGAAGTTAAATCAAAAATACAAAGAGGTTATAACTACTCAATAAAGTGACAAAAAGTACAAATTCTCCACTAGGGGAAGCCTTTACATCAGGCTTGCTATTTCCCAGCAGATTTACATCAGTTCAATTATTATCTACTATGTAACTTTTCATATAATGGGGAATTCCCAAGCAAAAATTTCTGGCCTATTTCCAGCTGGAAGGTTAGGGATTAAATTATCTTTCTAATCCAAAGGTACACAATCAAGCAACAATATCTCGCTACCAGCTGTCTTGCCCTCTCCTCATTTTTGAGGTGATTCCAGTGTCTCTGAACGTAAATCTCAGCGCCAGCAGACAAGTGCTGATGCAAAAAAAGATTCCTTCAGGTCAGCTCCTCCACCTCTGTTATAATTCCTTAAATTCTTGCCTCACTCTGCAGTTCAGGCATCGCCCTCGTTCCCAAGGAATTGTCAGCAGTAGGTTCAAACTTTATCACACATTTTAAATTCCCCTCTGAAAAACTGCTCTGTGTCAAGGCATCTAGTGAAAATGGGCAGAAGACCAAAAAATTAACAATGTGAGCCTTGAAATGAGGAACTTTGGTTCCTTCAGCTTTGAATCCATTGTGTTCTAGCCTTGAAATATTCAATTATGCAGTCCCAAGGCCTTTTCCTGTCTAACATAGCTCCTGCACCTCTCTTGTTCCTTGGCATCTAGGTAATTCTCATGTCGTGACAGTTGAGGAGAGGACAAAGAGAAGTGAAGAGCTTGAGAGCAGGCACTTGAAGTTCTCCAAGGGAATGTCCCTCTGCATTTGTTACTCAGCCAGCATTGGAGGCATCGCCACCCTGACTGGGACATCTCCAAATCTGGTGCTGCAAGGACAAGTTAATAGGTGAGTGTGGGATTACACACTCCCCAAGCTGCAGCTACAGCTACAGCTGACTCCCGGGCAGCACAGAGAAGGGAAATGTCAGCTTGGTCCCTTTCCTGGGAAGTGAGCTTCTCTTCCTTAATGGGCCCCACAGAACCTCCCCTTTTCTGCCTCTTTAATGAAGGAGAAAAGAGAATGTGGGATTTTGGATGCTAACAGCCACCTGCATTTTCCAGCTTGTATCCAGACAGCAATGGCATCATCAACTTCGCCTCCTGGTTCTCCTTCGCCTTCCCCACCATGCTAATGCTGCTGGTTTTGTCGTGGGGCTGGCTGCAGATCATGTACTTGGGCTTCAAGTGAGTACCCCTGAGCCCCTGCACTCCAGCTGGTGGGGCTCTGATCTTGTTTCACCCCAGTGACCCTTTTGTTGATGAGAAAAATCACACAGCAGGCGACAAAGCCTTGGCACAGCACGGACCACAGCAGCACACTCGGTGCCTGTCAAAATTCTGCAAGTTTTTCTTCGAGGAATGTGATCAAATCCTGGCTAAATGGTCTCTGTAGATGAAAACAAGGAGCTCTAAGTGCATGTGACCTGTTCTGCAGCAGTGCTGTTGTGTCCTAGGAGATTGCTGTGCTCCAAAGCAGGAAATTGATTTCTAGAGAGAGCTGGTAAATGCCTTTGTGACCAGGGTTGCTCAGACCTAGAGGACTGGTTCTGTGCTAGCTCTGGTGCAGATCACCCCACACAACATTGCCTGTCTGCTTAATACTCAGCCTATCATGGTTTCATTATCCCAGCGTCCCTTATTTTACACGGAGGGAGTGCTGTAACACCTGAAATGGTATTTTCGCCTTCAAATTCCTCCCTTAAAATTCTCGTTTTCTGTGGTTTTAAAAAGCTTGGCAACTCTTTACTTCCTGGTGATCAAACTGCCTTGTCAATCACATTAACATTGTCCTGGTCTAGTGGAAGGTGTCCCTGTCCATGGCAGGAAGTTGGAATGAAGTGGAATTAGGGTCTCTTCCCTAACACAAACCATTCTGTGATTCTGTAATTTTTTTTCCTCATGTACTCAGATATCTCACTTCTTTACATCTAAATAATGAGCTTTTAAGGACAGGAAGGTTTTTTCTGATCATCTTGTCAAGACGTGCAACTCCTACTCACCATGGTTGCAAATTATAAGATATTTCATTTCAATATTGATATATAAATACATTATGATTGAGTATAAATTTTGGATTCTTAACTCAGGATACCTGGCAAATTTATCTGGCATTTCTCATCCATTTTCTTCCAGTTTTAAAAAGAATTTTGGTTGTGGTGCCAGTCCTGCCGACAAGGCTAAGGAGCAACAGGCCTATGAAATCATCAAGGAAGAGATCAAGAAACTGGGCAAAATGACATTTGCAGAAATAGAACTTTTGATCCTCTTCATTCTCCTGGTGGTGCTGTGGTTTACAAGAGAACCTGGCTTCTTCCCAGGCTGGGCAACAGTTCTCTTCAACAAAGATGGTACAAGGTAGTGTCACTTCTCCTCCTCACTTGGAATAAAAACGAAACAGGCTGGATTTTATCCAGCTGAAAGCACGGCTCAATAAATACCTGACTGCTCCTTTGCAGCTACGTCACCGATGCTACGATCGCCATCTTCATTGCACTGCTGATTTTCATCCTCCCTTCTGGCTTTTCCAACCAGGACAGAGACGAAGAGCAGACAGGTGAGTCACTGAAGCACCAAAAATCGACTGTCTGAATAGGTGTGTTAGAAATTCTCACATTTTAGGTTTGCAAAAGAAATGTCAAATATTAAATAACACTTCAAACTGCTCTCCCACCGGTGTGCTTTAGGTTTGGCAAAGCACACATAGCATAAAATTCTGATTTTCATCATTTAACTAACTAGGAAACTCTTATCCCAGCAGTGTTCCTGCCCCTGTTACACACATTTGTAAAGGATTCCGAGCTGGGATCTTGAGGAGGGAAAACACGACTTAACAGAGTTGTTGCCACGCCTTTAACTCACCCTTCCCTGTCTCCCACTGTGCTTCTTGGAGCAGGTGTAGATCATTCATTACAGCTTTTGCAGGTCAAGTTTTAAAACCTTTGTTGATGGTGCTCCCAGCGTTTGCTCCAGGAGATAATTCCCGAGTTTGCTGACAGAAGGGATTCCTGACACTGAGACCAAGCTCGCCTCCCACCAAGAATTTCTCCTTTCTTTGGAGAGCGTGACGTGGCTTCACAAATTCTCTCTTTGGGTTCCAGGGGGCAGGGCGCGCTTCCGGGCACCTTCACCCCTCCTGGATTGGAAAATCGTTCAGCAGAAGATGCCGTGGAACATCGTGTTCCTGCTGGGAGGCGGCTTTGCCTTGGCCAGAGGCAGTGAGGTAATTCCCCGGCTCACCCGGGGTTGGTTTGTGTCTCCCTGGGTGGTTTCTTTTCCGTCTTGCTCCTCGTGCTGTCCCAGGACACAAGAGGGCACACGGGGAGCATCAAATGTTGCTTTCCCCAGCCTCGGAGTCCCGGCATCCGGACAAATCCTTGCTGTTCCCGCCGCCGTGGGATGGCACTGCCAACCAGGGCAGCACAATTACCTGTTTTTCTGGAGAACTGGCTGATTTAGAAACTGCCCCAACACATTAAAGGTTCTTTTAAATAAAATGGAATTGATGCAGCCAGCATGAGGAGATGATTTACCCAGGAGGGGTCTCCAAAGTATTTCAAACCGAGGATTTATGGAAATAGGATGTAAATTAAACTGTTAGAAAAGAAATGTAGAGCTTGCTAGAGAAACTTCAGGAGGAGGTAAAAAACATCTGCAGGAATGAGTCCAGTGCTACACACCATTTTCCAGTAATGATTTAAGTGATGGAACAGACAGCCCATTTATTAAATCTATAGCCAATAAAGAAATTCTAAAAGGCTTCAAGTGCCTAGAAATACTAGATTAGAATTCAAAGATCCAAATTAAAATGGAAAAGTACATGTTTGGAAAAGGAAACATTTAAGAAATCACTTTANTTAATTCAAATACCTTTGCTTATATGAAAAAAAAAGCACCTCAAATATTAATCATATACAAGTAATGGTCTGAACAGAGAAATAATTGTTTGCTGTCAACAATGTGCTATAAATGCAGGATCTCCTATTTCCAATTCATTGGATGGGAAATAATGTTGGGGTTTTTTGATGTTTGTTTTTTTGGGGGTTTTTTGGTTGGTTGGTTGTTTTTTTGTTTGTTTGGGATTTTTTTGTGGGTTTTTTGGGTTTTTTTTCTGTTTAACCTGGTGAGCAATGCTGTCTGTGAGCACCGGCCGTGTTTTTCTGCAGACAGCAGTTTGCACGAGCACTGCTCTGAGAAGGGGAGGGCTGAACTGGCCAGAGAACTGCATCAGGACATGGATGTGGCTCTTCCTTCTCCCACCTGGATCCCTCTCTGCTCTCTTGCAGGTGTCTGGTCTGTCTGACTGGCTGGGCAAGCAGCTGACCCCTCTGGAGAGCATCCCTTACCCAGCCATTGCCTTCATCATATGCCTGCTCGTCGCCACCTTCACCGAGTGCACCAGCAACGTGGCCACCACCACGCTCTTCCTNAATAAAAGCTGCTGCAGAAAGCCCAGAATGACAGGGAGGATGCTGCTACTTCCCAGTGACTGACAAGGATGAAGAGTGTGAAAGGATTCCGACAGTTATCAAGATCTCAGGAAGTCATTTCAATGTGATGAAATGACTTTTAAATCACTACATTTTGGGTTTTTTTTCTGTTTAACCTGGTGAGCAATGCTGTCTGTGAGCACCGGCCGTGTTTTTCTGCAGACAGCAGTTTGCACGAGCACTGCTCTGAGAAGGGGAGGGCTGAACTGGCCAGAGAACTGCATCAGGACATGGATGTGGCTCTTCCTTCTCCCACCTGGATCCCTCTCTGCTCTCTTGCAGGTGTCTGGTCTGTCTGACTGGCTGGGCAAGCAGCTGACCCCTCTGGAGAGCATCCCTTACCCAGCCATTGCCTTCATCATATGCCTGCTCGTCGCCACCTTCACCGAGTGCACCAGCAACGTGGCCACCACCACGCTCTTCCTCCCCATTCTGGCCTCCATGGTGAGTCCCAGCATTTCAAAACACTCTTTTAAGGACAATTTTCAGCTCCTCAGTTGGCAAAACTAACCGGCTGGCAAAGCCAAGCGCTGGTTCCTGCGTCCCATCAGGGGTACAAGACGGAAAACAAAAATCTGTGTGTGCACACAGGAGCACACACCGTGCTTAGTTCAACCTTTCTAAAATCACTGCTGGTGAGAAGCAAAGGGATTGAATTCATCAGCATGTGAACACTCTGCCTTCTGGCCTAAACATGAGGTCACTGCCAGCTGTACTTGTTTTTTCCAATTTGTTCTGCACGGAGACAGCACCAGCAGCAGCATTTCCTTGCCTGCAACATTCCAGGGCTGTATTTCACCCCCACCACCAGCCTTCCAGAAGTCTCTGAAGGTGATAGCATGACCTGATTCAGACTTCTCCATTTCCACAGGAGATTCCTGCTGCTGGGGTAGACAGTGCTGCAAACTGCAAAGCTGGTTCCAGACAGAAACTGGAATGAGCTCCTCCAAAATAATTTTGCATAGGCCATTTATTAAATCTATAGGCAATAAAGAAATTCTAAAAGGCTTCAAGTGCCTAGAAAAACTAGTTTAGAATTCAAAGATCAAAATTAAAATGGAAAAGTACCACAACCCCTAAACCAAAGGTCTCACCTTCAGAGCTTCACCTGCCTCCCCTGATAATTATTGTTGTTTTAACCAGTTTGAATCCAGGGTTTAGAGCTGAATATAAGCATTATTTAATCCATTTATACAGCACCAACACAAAGCCCTGACCACAAAATCAATTCTTGCATTTGCTGCATGAAGATGATGAAGTGTCTGAAGCAGCACTGAAGTATGAGAGGCTGCAGTGTTTGGGGAAGAACGAGGCTTCTGACATGGAGAAATGCAATCAGATTTCTGCCAAAAGGTTTCAGTGCATTTCTGGGTATCAATCCCATCATCTCTGCTCTGTTTTTGTGCACAGGCTGAAGCGATTTGCCTCAACCCTCTCTATGTCATGCTGCCCTGCACGATATCTGCATCGCTGGCCTTCATGCTCCCTGTGGCAACTCCTCCCAATGCCATTGTCTTCTCCTATGGACAGCTCAGGGTTATTGATATGGTGAGAAAAAACAAACAAACAAAAACAACACTTTCTTTCCAGAATTTTCACCCCTAGGTTAGATCTTTCCTTTTCCAATGCTGGTTCTTCTTGGGGGAGCGTTAGAAAAGTCAGTGTGCCCGGCCTGTGTCGAGTGGAAAGGAGATGTGTGTGCATGAATAAAGGGTCACACTGTCTCTAATACACTCTGAGAACCTTGGGAAGGTGCTAATGAGCTTTTCAAGAACAGCCAGGGCCTCTTGGAGGTTTTATAATGAGAGCTGTCAATGTCTAACTGCTTGAAAACCCAAATACAGAGCATGAGGGTGTCAGAGAGCCCTGTCACCTTCTGCAGGGACAGGGAACAGCCTGGTACATCTCACTGGGTGCCCTGATGCCTCAAGAAATCTCTAAAGATGTAAGGACAGCAGGGGCGTGTCTCTTGATAACTTCCCTAACTTCTAATTGATCCAAGAAGAAACCCAAAGTAACATTAGAGAAAAATAACAGGTCAGAAGAGAAGGGGATTAAAAGGATTTTGGGACTTCTAGTTTTATCCAATGGAAACCTTTCACTTTATACAAATTATATTTGTGAAGAAACCCTTAAATATAATTTGGTGGAGGTGTGAAAAAAAAACCACCAAAGAGAAAAAAAATCAAACCATGTGAACCATCCTAAGCATCAAGGAAGGAAAAAAATGCTCGGGGCTGTTAACAGTGCTTCTCTTTTATAATTCTAGGCCAGAACTGGGTTTGTACTCAACATCCTTGGAGTTCTGACCATAACTCTGGCCATCAACACCTGGACATCGTCCTTGTTCCAGCTGCAAACATTCCCATCGTGGGCAAACAGGACAGGGACCTGCTACTGACGTGGGGAGGAGGCAGAGCCACGGCTGTTCCTGGCAGAGCTGCAAGGAGAGCAGGGTGAGAGCATCACCCACAGGGCAGTGCTTTAGAGAAAAGGAAAAGGACAAGCAAAACCCTCCCGTTGATGCCAGCAGTAAAATTGCCCAGCTGCTGTTGAGTTTTGTCACCCCAGCAGGAGAACCAGGTGACTTTTGGCTGCCCAGCCCTCCCACCTTTAGATTTTCTGTCTCTGCAGGAGTGTTTTCCCCCCGTGCTTTCCCAGTAAGTCTGAAAACTTCAGCGAGAAAAAAAAAAGAGAGCGGTGTGAATACAGAGAAGGAAGGAGAGAGACTCTGAGTTCCTGATTTCTGTGCTGTCACAGCTCTCCACCTGTATGTGTGTAAATGTTCCAGGTGTACATGATTGTTATGTACTCTGTGGGCACTGACAGCAAGCTGTGTTGCGTGATCACAGAAAAATCACTGTCAGCCCATCCTATTTTGAAATATATTTATTTGCAGTCCACTTGTTAGGAATGTAGGAGATTATTTTTCTCTCAGGAAATCCCCCTGGTGTTATTTATGTCAGATTACAGCCTGCAAGTTCATAATAAGACCTTCCCTTGAAAAGGAGAGAATCTCTGTGTCCTGAAATATATATCTGATTGAATTAAAGATTTATTTTTTTTCTAATGTACTCATGTGTTCTGGAGTTTATTTCTTTTCATTATAAATCACTGCTTCTCTCTTCCAGGTATCAGCTGCTTGTACCAGTTGCTCACATACAATATCTTTAAATATTCAGAGAAATCAGCATAGTTAATTTTCTCTTATCTTTAAAGTAGTAATTATGTTGTTATTATTACTGAGTCAAATTTTCTTGGAATGTCCAGCCCAAGATTTTCCTTGTTAAAAGCTTATTATGTAATCCTGTTACATATCTAATCCCTCTTCTGCTGGAGCTGGCTTTCAGCAGCAGATAAATTCCTGGTAACCAAACGGACAAATATCCAAAGGCACTTTGCTGAAACAATCTATTGGTGCCATAAATGAGGCTGGGTTCAGACAGAACAGTTAATCAATGTGTGCCCTGAAATTTGCTCTTTGTTCTGTTGTTACTGCTTAAATTTTGCACAAAGTGCATTTCTGAAATCCCACTCTGGTGGGATCTCTGTACTGGTTCCATGAGAGCGAAAATGGGGGAATTTCACGCTAAAACAGTATGTTCTCCTCAAAATCTTTTTTTTCTTTCTCTACTCTAGTTATTAGGAAATGAGGACAACGTGCAGTGTAATTTTGATTCATAAAATATCCGAAATCACTGACTTGCAGCAGCTTTTTGTCCAGTTCTAAATACCCAGATAATTCTGATGTCTGCTGGTCATTGATTCCTCAGCACTGATGGTTCCGGTGGCTTGGGAAATCACTGTCTTAGAAAGTCTAACAGCCTGGTGTTAATCCTCCTGTGGCTTTGACAGAGTTTTAATTTGATGTGTGATAGAGATCCAGCAGAATATCCACAGCTGCAGAAGGAGAGGCATTTGTTCTCTGTTGCTAATGAGCTCGTGGGTAACAGATTTCAATCACATAATGACTTGCTCAGGCCACTGCTGCACCACTCTCCTTTCCTTTTGCAGTTACCTCTCTCAAATAACACCCAAGTCTCTCCAAATATTTTCATTATCCTGCTCACCCTCCGTCTGAGGACTTAAAAGTGAGAAACTGGAGCAGATGATTTGCTGAGAGCCTCTCCCTTCTCCCTCCCTTTGTCTCCAGCATCAGGGCAGTGTGCTCTGCTTTTGTTTGCTTTTTGTTTTCTTTGAAATACTCGCGCAGACTTTACATGTCCTCCTAAATTACTGCTTAGCTAAGCAGGAAAGGTGGAATTCTTATAACATTTCCCGTCGGCCTCTCCTTCCAGCCCTTTTAAAACTGTGTTATGGTTCTTTGAAGTTCTTTTCTATTAGTCTACATTATTCAGAGGCTGTGGTGTGCATAAAGTACCTGCAGGAGCACAGGTGCAATCTTTATGCCAATCTCAAGAAGAAAGGAGAGAGACATCAAGTAGCACAGAGTGTCATGGGGCCAATGCATTAATGCTGGGTGTTCCACGTTCATTAACGTGGGTGAGTACAGATTTAGTAGGAAATTTCTATAGTGGAAGCTACTCAGAGGGTGTAAAAATGCCCAAATTCCAGAAGAGAAGAGAAGAGAAGAGAAGAGAAGAGAAGAGAAGAGAAGAGAAGAGAAGAGAAGAGAAGAGAAGAGAAGACAAGAGAAGAGAAGAGAAGAGAAGAGAAGAGAAGAGAAGAGAAGAGAAGAGAAGAGAAGAGAAGAGAAGAGAAGAGAAGAGAAGAGAGCAAACACCAGGGCACAAGGAGAACTGAGAATTTCATGACCAGTTGGCACCTTGCAGTGGCACTGGGCAGTTTATTGCCTTGGGTGTGTCTGAGCTCAGGACCAGTCGAGGTACAGCTAAATATAGTGTGCTCGTGCAAAAACCAGTAACACTATTAAAAATTTTCATAATTTTCTAAGCAAAGCAGGTAGAAAGTGCTTCTAAGCCCCATTATTACCCAGATCACCTTTGAAGGGTGGCTCCCCATTATGTTTCCAGATATTGCCCTCAAGGAGTGGCTCTATTTCCCATTGTGTGATCAAATTTCACAATCTGCTGTGAAACTGCCAGCTCAGCACCTGCTGTGCTCAGCTGGGATTCCCAGTGCTCCTCTCCGGGCTGACACTGAGTTTACTCTCCACGAGGCAATAGATTTGGTAGCGAGGAGGGGACGTGTGTCTTTTTGCCTGCCTTGGCCTAAAAAAAACTGCTCGGCAAAACCACATAAGTACAGGTTTCCCACAGTGTGTGGCGGTGAGTAAGGGGGTGACTCGGAGTCACTCCTCCATTCCCCCTGCAGTTACGGAGCTGTGCTGCCCGGCCTCGCACACACACACATGCACTGAGGGAACGGGGGAGGCCTTACCCTGCTGAAAAACACACAATTTCTGTGACCACACCGTAAAAGCTGACGGTTTCTGGGCAGGCTCCTGAAAAAAAAAATCGCTTACATTCAGGAAAGACACCTCGCCATAAACACCTCGGCAGCAATTTGTAAAGTGGCATGGGAGTGATGCAAGGGTCACTGAAATCATAAACAGACTTAACAGGACACACGGCAGTTTGAAAGCTAAACCAGGATGAAGCCAGCACATCTTTCTAATCCTCAAATTGGTTTGGAGAAACCAAAAATTTGCTCCCAGTCACTTAAGAGGTATTAAAATGAGCTTTGTTGTATAGCACTGACATCTTGAAATATGTCCAGGATGTACAACTCAATTCCTAATCTTTCATTAAAAATAAAAGGAAATCAATAAAAACTACTTGGAAGGACGTGAAATAATTCTCAAAAAGGTGGAAACTATCTTCAGCAAACAAACAGAAACATGAAGTTCTGTGTTTTATTCAATAATTAGCAGCATGGGGGTAACTGTGGACCTTTCTCCAGGAGCTGTAAAAGCTGTTCCACTGGTGTCCTTGAGGAAATTCCTCCCTTGGATAACTATGGCAGCTGTCTGCATCTCCAACCCTCTCTCCATTTGGTTTATTTTATTCTAGGAATACAACTCTCTGCTCTCAATTAGCCCCCTGGATTTCGTGCTTGCCAAAGCAGAAATAGAATTTAAACCCTCTGCAATGATGAATAACTAAAGAACAGAAAGCAGAAACACGAGGGCTTAAGAAATACGTAACTTGAAATCATCCAGGAATTTCACAACCCTCAATTTTTAGGTTTGTGTCTTTTTGTTGGTTTTTTTTTCCCAGCATGGGCCCAATAAAACTATTTACAACTTGATTCACTGAACTTTATAGCTTGAGTTAATAATGACCAAGGTGCCAAAGTCTGGAAATGAAGTGGTTTGGATGTACTAATCACCTAGTATCCAAACTAACAACTGTTTAATGGAACTTAATCACTACTGTCAATGCTGGGTATTTTCTCCTATTAAGGAAACATTTGGTATTATTTATGCTTTAATCATATTAACACACCGAAACCATCCGGGTGCCATCCAGGAGGTGCAGGTTCCCTCCCCACGTGTCACTGCACCAGGCCGTGCCCAGGGTCCCCAAATCCAGGCCAAGCACCAAGTCTGGTGTTGATTTTCCTTGGAAAACTCCCTTCAACAGCTAAGGAATGGAACAAGGGAACAGTTTTCAAAAGCAATGCAGGGCAGCAGAGTCGAAAAATTAATAACATTAAGTAAAATTGTCCAAAAGGAAAAAAAAAAATCAAAACAACAAAACCAAAGTAACTTGAAAATAGAAAAGGAACAGAATGATTAATTCAAGGGTTCAACACACATTTTTATGAATCAAACCAGATTCAAGTGCTTCAAGGCTCAGATGTTGGATGCCTGTGTGAGGTATTTGTGATCTAACAATTAATCACAAATACTTTTAGTTGCCACTGCACTTGAAATATTAACTCGAATCAGTTAGACCATCAGAAACTTACTCTGCTTCCAATTGATACCATTCAGATGATTTCAGGTCCTGTCCACCTAGCAGCACTCCAGGAATTTCCTCACTTCCCTTGATCCCTATCCAGTCCATGAGGAGCAGAGCAATTCCAAGTTTTCCCCATCTAGGACTTTCCATTCTTTGGAAGGGGGTGGACACCCAATTTCAGTAATCCTGCTGATTCTTGTTCCTTTCCATCAAGCAGAAGTGGTCAGAGTTGTCCATGAAAATAAAGCACATTAATTTGGAATTTCACAGTGTGAGAGCAGCAAGGTGTGTGCAGAGTGTTCCAGTTAGCTGGACTGGCACCAGTTCTCCCAGTTGCCTCGTGAGAGGAATTTTGTGAGTACTGGTTAGTCTGGGGCAGTTTAGTGACTGCAAAGGGAAAGCCACATTTCCCTCTTTTGCTCTTGGACTCTCCTGATGAGACTTGCCAGAAAACTGAAAAAGGATCCTCTTTATTTTCATCTGTCATCCGAAGGGAGGCTGAATTTTCCTCCTTGCTCTTACCTCTGGCAATGTCATTCCTGCTACATGAAACGTGCAATCATAAATCACTTTTCTGCATCACAGATAACACAGCTGGACAGTGGCAGCTTCCTCACACCTGGGCTTTTGCTTTCTCCTCAGACCTCAGCAAGTGCTCTTGTGGCACTGAGCGCTACAATTGGCACAGGAGAAATGCCAGTCCCACAAGATTCCACAGAAATAATCCAAAATAACCTTTGTAATTCCTCTAGTGTTATGTTTTTATCACCCAGGCTCCGTGGCAGATGGCAACACCATCAGAATTAGTTCTGAGGACTTTTAGGGTGTAGATAGAGCAGTTTTTTCCCCCCAATTATTGGCAAAAATCAGTGATCATTGCTACCTGGATAGTCACAATAGACTGATGAATGGTGCAGTAAAAACAAGCACCAATTTCATGCTCATGCATTATGTGTTAACTTAAGATGATCTGACTGTTGGTGGATTACAAAAACAAATTTCTGAAATTATTCAGAAAAGGCTGAAGCAGAGCTGCCAGAGGGGCAGGTTCTGACTGAATCCTGGCTCCAGAAACCAAAGCCTTTCTCCCAAGTGAGCACAGGGGGTGTGGAAGTGCAGGAGTTCATACTGTAAGCTTCTGTATTTTGGCAGAGATACTGTAAGGAAAAAAAAAAGAAAAACCAACCAAACCAAAACACGCAGCTTATTAGCCTAGAAGAAAAATCTTTGCTGTGTTTACACAGTAACCACACACCTGTATCTCAGAAATATGAGACAAGTGATGGGGAAAGGGGAGGGCACTGACATCTTCATTTTCCTCTACACCAGGTGCAGTCAGCTCTGTGATTTCTTTGCAGCCACTATTTTGACTCAGTGCCACTGTTGGCCTCCTGTACCTGCTGAACAGCCCCTGCAGGGAATGACTCCAGAACATGCCCATGCTCCCTGCTCCAGCAGGATCTGCTCTTACCTGGAGCCCTGGCGGGTGCAGACACAACTCAGCCAGATCCTGAACCCATCCTAGCGCAGCTGCAGTTCCTGCAAGTCACAAAAAAACAAAACCACTCAGTTTTGTACTAAATTATTCTAACGATTCATTTTTCTTACAGGACATAATTTATTTTCTGGTGCTGCCAGTTCATGTCCTATTTCTGTGGGGTAGAAATGTGGCATTAAGGAAATTTGTCCCGTCACAATAAAACATCAGGGTAGGGGACAGAGCCGAGGAATGTCCCACCCCTTTAACTCCTCAAACCAAAGTACAATTCAGTAAAATCCATTTGCATGAATTGTAGCAAATTTGTGTGTCTGGTTTTACTGAAGAACAGGATTGATTGATATTCCTGGGCAAATGTAGAAGAAAAGAGGGGTATATGTGAAAAGAATAAATTAATTTTTTTTATCAGAATCAATTTCTTTTTGTCATGAGAAGGACAGAGAAAGCTGCTTTATGTTTGTGGAGGCAGCAGCCACGTGAGTAACAACAAGGCAGCTCCTGCTGCAACGCTGACGGAACCCAAACATGGAATTGTTTAGTTTGGCAAAGACCCTGAGGATCACCGAGTCCAACCGTTAACCCAGCACTGCCAAAGCCACCACCAGCCCGTGTCCCCAAGGTCTGGTAGATCCCCAGGGATGGTGGCTCCACCACTGATGGCCCTTTCAGTGAGGACGTTTTCCCTGAGATGCAATCTCGCTGAGGCTGTACCCACCCTCCCCACCCCGACCATGGACGGAGACATTAAACAGCACTGGTCCCAGTGCTGAGCCTGGGGACAGCCCTGGTGCCCAGCCCCAGCCGGGTGTGATCCACTCACCACCACCCCTGGGCTCCAGCCAGAGTTTTACCAGCAGTGCACCCATCCAAGCCGTGGGTTTCCCCAGGAGAATCCTGTGGGAAGTGGTGTCAGAGCCTTCCCTGAAGTCCAGGCAGGCCCGTCCCAGCCTTGCCCTCACCCAGGGCGGGTGACCCTGTCCCAGGAGGAGATCAGGCTGCTCAGGCAGGACCTGCCTCTCGTGGAGCTGTGTGAGCTGTGCACGATCACCTGGCTGTCCCCTCCGTGCCACGTGGTGGCATTCCCGAGGGTCTGCTCCGCAGCCCGTCCTGGCACCGAGGTCAGGCTGCAGGTCTGTAACTCCCTGGATTCCCCCTCAGAGTTTTTTTGGTAGGTGGGTGTCACATTTGCTGCCCTCCAGCGAGCTCCAGTCAGCCAGGGCTGCTGGTGAACGATGGAAAGTGGCTCGGGGAGCACTTCCAACACCCTCAGTATCCTTGGGGGGATCCAGCTTCCTCCTCATCTCTTGTCACTGTGCTTCCTTCTACAGACAATAAGGGAGGGAGAATCTCCTTTGCTCTTCCTTTATTACTGATGTATTTATAGAACAGTTTATTGCCTTTTACAGCAGTGGTCAGATTAAGTTCCAGCTGGACTTTAGCCCTTCTAGTTATTGACAGATGGGCTATTAAAACCAGCAGTGAATAAATCAATTTTATTTCTCTATTGCTTTTGAATTCATTTCTTTTCTTTAATGACAGTGCAACATGAAATAATCCAGGATTTACCGGATAAACGATGTGAAACTGTTTTAAGAAAGTGTGTTTTGCCACACAACACCAGGACAGTGCAAAAGGCATGAATGACAGGATTTATCATGGAGTGTTTGGGGCTAAAACCATTAAAAACCATCTCGTTCCAAAGCCCTGCTATGGGCAGGGACACCTTTCACTACATCAGAGTTCTATAAACTGCTCTGCACAGGTAGCAGTGGGTGGAACTGGACTGGGCTGCTCAGGAGGGATATTATGATATCGCACTAGCACAGAGTATTTATATCATTTTTATGTCTTTAATCTGACCGCATGCAACCCTACGGAGCAGGGAAAGTCAAATCTCTATGTTCAGGAACCCAGATCCTCATTGGGAAAGGGGTGTTTAGTATTCTTAGGCGGTGATTAACGTGAACTCTGAGAGTTTATAAATATGATGAGTCTTTAATTTGCACAACAAGTAGAGTAATAAAGATTAGAGGAAAGAACTTGAGAGGGAGGGAGGGAGAGAAACTTCCATATCTAACCTAGGCTCTAATTACAATTGGTCTCACAACAAAATCTATCAGGAGTCAGGATGTTTCAACCTAAGATTTAAAAATAACCAGTAAAAGAATTATCCAGCACATACAACAGCAGAGCACCACGTTTTCCTTTAAATCTTACCCAGGTTATTTTTTTCATCGTGAAAGAAGTACCTGCATCTTTGGCAGTTGTAAAAATATGCACGGCACCACCTGCCAGACTAATAACAATAATTAGAAATGTAATAAACTGTTCATTGGCAAGGGAACAAATTGTCTTATCCTTTGAAAGTCACACTGGCCCGAGGCAATTCCTCACAGACATTCGCCACTGATGTCACAAGAGCCGGAGTGAAAAGCACACAGTGCAGAAAAACAACAGAGGAGGGCAATGAGAAAGGGAAAAAAAACCACTGACAAAGACATTTGAGCAGTGTGGAGGAGCTGCAGAGTATTCTCATTTCACTGAACAAACCATTAAAAACTCAGGACTTACAGAGAGCTGACAGTGAGGGAGAACTGATCCTGTTGCTTCCCGTGGAACTTATGCACTGGAGTTTTGGAGAATCACATGAACTCACACTTGTTTTAAGTTGAAACATTTTTAACTGAATTTAGAATGGAAACCTCAGGGTTGCAATTACTTCCTTTTTATCCTCCTTGAGTCTTTTCATCTTTTGTGCAATGATTTTTCATAAAATAATTAGGATCTTTCACAGCATACTGCGCACTGAATACCTTCTAGAGTGGGTTACTCTTGTATCTCACACACTTAATTTTAAGTCTGGCAGCCTGAGATCAATATTTCATTCTCACTGAAGCTCCTCTAAGTGCTGAAGCAATCTTGGTTTGGCTGCCAGATAGGAATTAATGGCCTGCTCAGGATTTTTACCTCCCATTATAACTCTCCGTTTGAACAGACCACAAGATTTCACCTTGCCTGTTTTCTAAAAGTGTGTTTAAAATCATCCTCAGCAATAAAAATGTGGTTTCATATTTTCATGACCTTATAATGTTTATGCCCCTTCTCCCATGCAATGCGTTTTAGCTCTAAAAAAACCCATTGTCAGCCTCTCAAATGTAAAAGGCATCCAGAATTCTGTGAGCATTAAATATTTGCCTTCCTCATCCATCTTCTGGACTATAAGCAAGAGAACACAGGTCCATGCTCACAGAGGGCTGAAGAGAAGAAAATCAAGTTATAAACGCTGCCTAAGCACTTCTTTCTGAGGCTTCTGATGATTTCACAGTCCCAGTAAGTCATCTAGGAGGGGCCCATGCCAGGCAGCAGCCTGCTTTTGTTCTTTGCTTTGTACTCAGAAGGGAGGGACATTGCTGAGGTACAGCTCTCCGGGTATTTACGTGATTCACTCCTTCTTTCATTGAATCATTTTCTCATTTTTAAGATAATACCTCTGGGATGATTTCAGTGGCTGGTTGTGGAAGCACAAAATTTTTTTGTGTTTTCCAGTATTGGGGGTGAAGATGAAGATGAAGATGAAGATGGGAAAAGAAAGATGGGAAAATAATTTGGACAGGATGGGGAGAACCTGGGAATTCTGATTATTGACCTGATGTTTCCAAAGTCCTGAACACAGGAGCTGGGAAGTCAGCTCAAAGCCTGACTTCAGACAGCTACAACTCCATCACCTTCCTGCTGAACATGCTGCTGAGGAAATATCCCTAAATCCAGGCACTGCTCTAGTCTGGGCCAAATAACTCATCCCAGGCTGTGTTTGAATTATAATTGGAAAGGAAAACCCAAGTGTGCTTTTCAATGTCCCAGGTCAATTCTTCCCAATTCTTTCTGTTTCAAAATCAGTACAGTAACAGCTGGTGGGATTTGAGACAGCACCTTGGAGGGGTGAGATCACACACCTGGCAGCTTTACCTCTAAGTCCTGCAGGTGCAACTGTGTTCTCTTCATGACCCCGCAAGAAATTCACATTTCAGCCTGGTTAATGCTTGGGTAGAGCTCAGAATGTGATGATCTGTAAGGTCCCTTCCAATCCAAACCACCCCTCTGTGATTCAGGAGCTAAATCTGAGTTGTGTTCCCTGCAGTACAACCCAGCTCTGCTGATGCATCAGTGCTTCTCCCATTGATACTCTGGAAAGCTTGGGAAAAACACTCTCCCAGATTCCGTGGAAGTGGAGAAGCACAAAAAGGGTGTGCATGTATTGGCACTGGCTGCTCATGGAGCAGTCAGGAACATCCAAGCACACACTCCAAGGAGGAAAGAAGACAGACCAGTTGTTCTGGTTATTAGACATGGTTAAGGGGTTAAAAAAAAAAAAAAAAAA
>VXBU01010832.1:139991-168770 GCA_013400315.1 Bombycilla garrulus | reverse complement strand
GAAGAAGAAGAAACACCAAACCAACACACACACACACGTTTCTGCCAAGCCAGTTATGAGAAGATAATCATGTGCTAGTCTAAGCCTCTGGCAGGAGTAAAACACTGTTAGCTGTCTTCTAGCTGGCTAAATATTAATCATCCTGTTTAGAACCAATCATGTCACTAGCTGGAGAGAAACTTGGCTAAAGGTTGTGGTACCAAGTGGGTTTAGTGTTTTATCTCTAGCTGAAGGATCCCCTGACTTATACAGAAAATATGTTGAGCAAGGCAAAAATCCAGAGCAATATTCCTGAATTCATAATTTTTTGGAAGGGATTTTTAGGAGGCTCTGCAAGCTGCGGGTGTGGAGAGACACTCCAACAATTTAAACAAGATTCTTTTCTCCTGCTGTAAAGGAACAGTGCCAGAGCACAGTGTTTCACCTTGGTATCTGAAGTGCAGCAAACATTTCCATCTGAACCACCAAGCACCACCTTCTTCACAAACTAATTCTGCTTCTGAGCTCTGCCACGGCTCCAGAAATGATGCTACATGTTTACCACAGAGCAAGGAGAAACAGAAAAAAAAACCAAACAAACTCCAAGAACTAAAAGCTGGACATTACTGGGGGCAGGTGTGGGTTATTCAACACCTCTGAAATCACCAGTCAGCCTAAAATAAATGGAAAATAAAAAGAGCAGGCAGGAAGGCTTAGAAGCAGCAGAATGAAGTCATGGATGAGGGATCATTTCCCTGCTCATGCCTGAGCACTAAGTGGCCAAACCTGCACGACATATTGAGAGTCAGGAGTGGGACAGGACTGGGTTGGGAGGACTCCTGCGGTTCAAAGGTCTCCCTTGGAGATCCACATGTGCCCGAGACTCCCACAGTCCCTCAGGGCCTTAAAACCAGGACGCAGCAGCGTTCTCCTTTGACTCTCCTGTGCTCTGACCTTCAGCAAGTCCTGCTCAGATGGAGGAGCTGGAGGGGACGAGGCAGAGGAAGAACCTCTCCAATGCCAGCAGCACTGCTGGGATTCCATCACTGTCTTGTGACATTGGCCACATTCTGCTACACCCCTGACTTTGACTTACATCCAATTCCCCTGCTCTGGAAGCTGATGGAAGGTGGGCTCTCCCCTCTTCTTGTCATGTCACCAAAACTCCCCCGACAGCCTCGCTCTGCACAGCTCTGTGATGTTGGAAACAGCCTGGCAGCCAAAAATGCAGAAGCCATAAGACCAAACAAACAAAGACAGCCTGCCAAGCTAGCACTTATCCAGCAGCTGCAGGCTAGGAAAGCCTGCTCCCTTTCTGTTAACCTCGCAACAAAAAAATAAAAAGGGAAAAAAAATCACAAACAGCTTTTTCTGAAGTGCAGTGTCAACAAAAAAGGGAAAGTTGACAGAATGCTGCCAACTCTTTGCTAATTACGTTCTGTGAGGAGAGAAGAAGGTTTGTGATTTGTTACAGAGTATTCCAACCTGGTTCTGAGGTCTGAAATTTTTGTATTTCTACAGTGATCAGCTCTAAGGAGGATCAGGAATTCCTCCCTGAGGACAGGAGAAGGATCCGGATCCAGCCACCCTGGAAAAACGCAGGGTCCTGCCACTGCATATGGGAGGACCAAATAACTAAGCACAAGATAAACCTGTGAGGGCAATCAGAGATTATTACTCCCAATTATTAGCCCAATCTCTCTCTCTCTAATTAATTATCTCCCTCCTGCATTGAAAGCTGCACACTAAGAGCAGTCTTGTCAAAAAGGCAAAGCAAAGCCCAGTGCTGGTGACACAATGACTGTAACACGTGTCTGGATCACCTTCCTGAATTTCACCTAGAGCAGAAAGGCACAGAGTCAAGTCTAACAACATCTTGAGCTCACCCTCATTTCCAAAATAACAAAATAACACCTTTGCAGTGGCTGCCACACTGCTCCCCATGCTGTGCTTGATGGGCAGCACTAAATCACTGGTCAGGAAATGATATTTCGTGCGTAATGATGGTGCTTTATATTTTAATTTAAGATTGAACAATTAGCGAGCTGAAAGTTCTGCAAATGCCAACAAAAGAGCATCTTCTGGGTGTGCCAGATTTGGAGGTTGTAATTCAGATCTCCCTGGTGAATTTTGTCCTTCACTCTTCCAGCTCACAGATCCTCTGTAACAACAACAGGGCAAAAAACAGATAAATTTTGCCAAAAGAAGAGGGAATGAGAATTGTACTCCCTTAAATCCTTGGAATTGTTCAAGTCCAGGTTGGAACAACCTGGCTTAGTGGAAGGTGTCCCTGCTCATGGCAGGAGGTGGAACAAGATGGTCTTTAAGGTCCCTTCCAGCCCTGTGATTTGGTGAAATACTTGGAATGCTGACTTGCCGAGCTCACTTTAACCAATGTGTTTTTCTAGACACACCAAACTGCCAGATAAATGCACTTGTGATTACTTCTGAGGGACAGAAATGGACTGAAGTGTATGTAGGTTAAACCAAGGTGTGTATTCCCTAGGGATATCTCAGAAGATAAAAAGCAAGCCCTGACTACTATTTAAAGGCAGCCCAGCAGACGGTTAAAGTTACACCCAGGTGTGTCTTCCCTCAGGTGATCCCAAGGGAGAGATGCTGGGCCACTTTTCCTATTTAATGGTGGCAGAATAGCTGGTTAGATTACGTCTTAAGTCATTTTGTAAGCTTATCATCCAAATGTTAGGATAGAAAAATTGTAAGCCTAAAAAGCTATTTATGATAACAAATACTGCTGCCATCACTGCATAATAAAATATAAACAATGTATTAAAAATAAGCAATTATCCCGCTGCTAAATTAAGCAGGAATATTTAATCAAAGGGATTCATTTATGCTTTGGCTGGGCAAAAAGTGAAGTTCATAGGGAGAACTACTGGTTGACAAATTTCCAGATCTACAAGACTGTTCTTGCCAATTATAAATAGCAGGAGGGGTTTATAATGAGGTCAGCAGTGCTTTTCTGTGTCAAGGAATTGAAGAATATTTAATATTAAAATTGATCAAATGCTCTGAATTGCACACAAGGTGTCATGAACAGCTCTGAGCTCAGCTTAGCTTTGAGCTCAACTTATCTTCTTCCTTTGGAAAGCAGAAAGCAGCAGTCCAGGGAAAACTTTTGGGACAAGGATCAAAACAAGGAGCCCTGGTGGAAGTGGGTAGGAACCATTTCCACCTGACATTGCTACTTCAGACTGAACTCAGACAGCACTGAATTGGTTCCCCTGACTCGCATTTTGAATATTTACTTTACAACTTTGACGCCTGCAATTTAAATATTTTCCCCCCCTAAAGTTAAATATCAAATTAGGGAACAGAATTAAACAGTTTAGCATAGCTGCCAGTACAGCAAATCAACAGCTCAGTCTTTCCATAAGAGCCCAGACCAAGGAGAGATATAAAGTTATCACATTTCAGTAGTCTAGTCTGGATCTGACAAAACCAAGGTTGCTCTGATGCAAACACCTTCATCTCTTCTGTTCTTTGCCTTCATCTCCTGAAGGAAAAACTGCTTTAAACAAAACTCTCTCAGGAAAAAAACAACAAAAAAAAAAAAAAACAAAAAAAAAACAACTCTGACTTTAAATGCCACAAAACTGTTTGGTCACTGAAAAGGAGAGATCCCTCCTTTTGAAGGAGTGCTGGTAGTGGACTGTGCTCCTCACATCCAGAGAAGTGAGCGTCGATCCAAGGCTGTGACCCACATTGGTAAGAGACAGGAAAATCTGCAGGGAATTCTGCCTCCCTGCTTTCCTCTAGGTATTTCCTCCTGCTACTCATGCCAGGAAAGCAGAGATGATGCTCTGCAGTCAGTGGTTCACTTTCATTCAGGCTCTTATCTCTGCACTGCCATCGACCTGTGACTCCAGCTGGAGTGAACACACCCACCGGGGTGATGTGAAAACAGGGACCTGGGGACCAGGAGCTCCCTGGCTGCAGCAGCTGCACCCCAAGAGCCAGGGGGGACACCCAGGCCAGGGGCTGCCTTTGGTTCTGGGCTGTCACGACACAAAAACCGTCTCAGATTTGTCTGTCCCAGCCATCACAGTGAGAACTGCACATTAAAGGTGGTGCAGAATTTGGGGATAATGGAGTGAAGATGTGCAGTGTCATCCCAGCCATCTCAGAACCTTCCCTGCCAGCTGCAGACACACAGCTCTGAGGAACATCAAACGTGAAAGTTCTTGGAAAAGACAAGTCATTACCCAGAACTATCTTTGGGATCTTCCAGACAGGAAAGAGCATATCCAACACCCCACATTACTACAAGATCCAGCAGATAAATTGACAAAGTCTTCATTTCTAGTATCAGAAGTCTCTGATAGATTTAATAAAATCAAACTGGCAGACTTGTGATAGGAAATAATTCATCACAGGTGAAAACACTGATTTTGCTCCACCTGTTTTTGTGGTGTGTGGGCCCTGGCAGAGCTTTTCTGTCACAAATCAGTGTAAAATATTCTCCAACAGGTATCACAAAAACACACTTCATTAATAACATGAACTTAAAATGAATTTAAATACATCCTCCAGAGCAGAGAGGGAATTTTTATCAAAGTTTCAATACCTTGTTCAGTATCTGACCATTATCGTGGGAGATAAATATGGGTGTACCTATACAATGACCTGGGGGCCACAGAGATGTTTCTACTGTTTTGTGGAATGACGATAATTATATTTAGCACTCATTCAGGGCTTTTCATCTTCAAAGCACTTTACAAACATTAATTAATCCCCACAACACCCTATGAGGTAGGTGAGTATTATTACAGTAGGTGTGATCAGGGGATTGGAGAGTGTGCACAAAGCCAGGTAAGGGCAGCAGGAACACACGTTCCTGCAACTGCACATTTCAATTCCTGCTCCTCTCTACGGATCTGCACACAAAAAGTCCTCTCCACATAAATATATGTACAAAATCAGGCTCACAATAACCCATTCCTCTGATTTAATCCTTGGTTTTATGGCTGTGTAAGGCACTCTGGTTTTGGGAAGGAATAAAATCTTGAGTGCCCTGGTTTTGTAGTGTTCCTCTGATGCCTTAAACAGTGCAAGATGTTTTGACATTCCAACGTGGAGCCATGGCTCCTTTCCATGCTGAGAGTTCAGGCTGTATAAATGCAAGAAAGGCACCTATTTCTGGGAGCTGGAGGCTTTGGGATCCTCTGGCAAACTCCACGCCAGCAAAGAGTGTTTTTAATAACCACAGGTGGATAATAGGTTTGCAAAACACGGTAACAGATGGGTATTTTAAATCAAAAGGAAAACAGAGAGGTGGAGAGAGAGCGCTCTCTTTCCAGACAGTTAGAGCTCAATACCTGCCCAACTTCTCTGAAGAATTACCAAGAGAACAAGGAAAAAAAAAAAATGCAGCTTAGTCATATTTGTATTCTTATTAAATGCAGGACTGCCTGAGGCGAACAAGAGCTGATATCATAATTATTGGCTTGCCCAGCCAGCTGCCTTCTCTCACCTGATGTAAGATCAGATCTTTCCAGCCTTTGGAGCCTCTGTACCGCTGAGCCTCCACTCTCTCTGCAGGGCTGTTTGAATGACCTAATCCTGTCCTGGAGCAGCACCACGCCGTTGTGCTTCAGTAAAAAGGTAAGAGGAAACCTCTGACAGCTCCGTGCAGCTTTTGAGAAGTCAGCCGTGAACGCCAAACGGAAGGGGGAGCAGAGCTCTCCTGCCTTGGCTCCTCTATTTAATGTGAAGTCCCTGAGGCTGACTTTGAAGAACTCCAGGCTGAGGGAAGGGGAAGGTCAGCACCTCCATCCCGTTCCTCGGCAGCTCCTGTAGGTATTTATCATCCACCAGTGCGGAGGAGCAGGAGAAGGAGCCAAGGAAACTCCAGGTAAGCTCATGGATCCATTGGTACTGGGAGAAAGGAACATTGGAGGTGACTTCTCAAAGGAAAAAAGTAGCTTTTCTTCTCTCGGGTCCAGCTTAATCCAATCCTTCTGCTCCATAATTATAAAGAAAGCTGGAAGTGTTTACCATTACCTGAAAGAAAAAACTAACAGGGGGAATTCAACAACAAAACAAGGAAAGTATTTCTGAAGAAAATATGGGAAGCCTCATGTCTCACCGATTCTTAAAAGATTTGTATCAAACTTTTCCAGTGGTGAATCAAAAAGATGGGAAGTTCTGTGTTTTGAAACCAAGCTTGTTTTTACTGCTGTTTTAAATCTGGCGCTTCTGCCTGGTGTGTTTTGTAGCAGAGGATGAAAACTTTGTTCAGCTTTCTTCCCATATGGAAAGGTGACTGAAGTCACATCCAGAGGGAAGGCAGGATGTCTTAAATGCAGGAATGGCTGAATTTGAGCACTGCAAGCAGGAACTGAATTCTTATTTCTTTATATCACTTTCTTTTCACTTTTTAGTTTCAGACTGTTAGATTTCCAGCAAGGGACTGTTTGTGTTACAAACACAATAATTATCTAAACCTATAAATAACAACATCTTTCATTCAACTCTTGACCCTCCTGCCTTCCTGGACAACAGATTAAATCTCGGGGAATTAGACTTTATAAATGTTTCAGTTTGGTTTATCAGGATCATATGTTTCTAATTTGAATACTATACGAGATATGTTGAACTGGATGAGGTGTAGGCTGATAATGTATTTATTTTGTTATAACTGATTATGGGCTGAGAAGAAAAAAAATATTGGATAGATAAAGTATCTTTCTGAAGGAGCAAAGGATTGTGAAGTTTTCTGTCAGATATGATATATGCAGCTAAGAAAATACACAATTAAAGCAGATTGTTTATCCTGGTGAGGGGAGATGGGCACTGGCAGAAGAAGGGTTAATGTAAATGAAATAATCCGAGCTTCCAATGTAAAAGCAGAGTGTGAGAAAGTCCTGGCTTGGGGGGAACACAGATTCTGGTGTGGTATTGCCGAGTTCCTGGGTGCTACTGGAGCCACGTGCTGGAGACAGGAGTCAGTGCAGCACTCTGGGGAGTCCGTGGAAATGTCTGTGAATTGCCACTGTGGTAGGTGCAGCACAGAACTGCCAGGAACACACAAAACATTTGCTTTTACTGACCTGAAGGAGGAAAGTGTAGGCAGAGGGAAGATTCACCTACATGGAGCAAAATCCTTCAGACCTAGTAACAACAGGCTTTCCTTTTTCAGGACAATAGTATGCAGCTCAGGTACAGGGGATAATGAGAAAAATACATCTAAAAAGGCAGAAAATGTCATTTCAATTCTCTGTCCTTTTAGAGCATCTATGTTGTAAAAGAGAGATTAAAAGAGAATGTAATTCTTTTAGGATTTCTGGAAACTAAACACATTAAGCACAACAACAATGTTCTAATATTTTAGGTCATAAAGTTCCAGATATTTGACACAAGAAGTGGTGTCATGCAGAACTACTTTCAGTAGGAAAATCATTCCTATAACCTGATTTCATCTGGTAAATGACCTTGTCCTGGTAAATGACCAAAGACAGGGAGGCAAAGATATGGCCTCCAAAAAAATCTGAAACAGAGATTTCCAAGCCCATGCAAAAAATATTGATAATTGATTCATGTTAGAACCAAACCAATCCTTTGGTTACAGCCTAAAGCGACCACAGATAGGTTGGGAGGCAGAAGTCCTGCATTAGTCCATGCAAGACATTTTAAAAAGCATAACATTTCAAATAAACCCCAACAAAATGAAAAAAATTCAAAACCACTCCATGTATTTACCCTTTAAAAAGCAGAGACTCAAAGCACTGAAGTGTCTAATGAAGGATTTTTACAGAAGCTGCTGTGTCCTGCTTACAAACCGAACAATTACACATGCAAAACACTCCAGCCTGGCTCCTGCTGAAGCTTTGGAGCTGGCTCCTGCCCCTTGGAAAGGGAGGAAAATTTGGTTTGGATGTGGCACAGGTGAAACAGCAGCTGGGGGTCGGTGTCCCTGAGCCACAGGAAACGCGGATGGTTCCCAGCACAGAGGATTTGCTGGTGGTGAGGCCTTGCCCTTTCTTGTTCCTCAGACAGCCCCAGCTCTGAGATTTGGGTCAAACACACCTCTCTGCACTCCTGCACCTCAAAAATCATTAGCTCCAAAGACAAAGAGATTAATTGTGGAGATAATGCAGATTAGGAGGGAGCTACAAATCACATCCTCCTCTCCTGCCTCCCTGAGCACGGCCAGGGCCGCGTCTTCCCAAGGAATTCCTCGTGTTGGCAGAGGTTGAGAGCTGTCAGAGCTCTGCAAGGCTGAAGGAGTAAAGTGATTTACTCTGAGTAAATCACCACAGCCTGCTCTTGAGCTTTAAGGTCCTTCCCAACCCGAACAATTCCATGGATTTGCGGGTCAGAGCTGTGAGGTGCTGCTCTGCCTCCTGAGTCACTCTGGGATCAAGGCCCTGATGTGCTGACAGACACAGGATTCTGCTTCTGTTGGAAACTAAAAGCAAAATCTTGGCCAGTCCTATTGATCAAAGATACTCTGCCACTTCTAATAGGATTAGGGCAATAATTAACTCTTTTGCCACATTTCAGACATAAATCCAATCCATGCCCTCATTAGCACATCCTCTGCTACTTCCCCGATTGTCTCCTCACTCCATAGACAAATATTCTGGGTTTGCTGTTGTTTTCTTTAAAATCAGTTAAGTCCTGTACATAACATTGCCCATTTTGGGGTTTTTTGACCCATCTTGTGCACCCAAGTCTCCTGGTCACATATGAGATACCAGCAGTGGTTGTTCCCATCATGCCAAGAGAGCTGAGACCTGGCTATGACCCAGAGCTCTGTGTTTGCTGTTTTTTTGCAAGAAAAAAAAACCTTTAAAAGAAAAAAAAAAAATGGAAGTCCCCCTTGCCAGGAGAATATATACCACTATTATTCCTTTAAAAAAGCAATTTTTTAAAAGAGCCCACACAGAACCATAAAAACACAGGATGGTTTGGGTTAGAAGCGACCTTAAAGCTCATCTTGTTCCACTGGCAGGGACACCTTCCACCACACCAGGTTGCTCCAAACAACTGTGATAGAATATATTCTTCTTTATTTTATTCAGGATGCAAGGGCTTAGAGCTATCTGGTTTGGTTCCTCTTTTTGCATTCTATGAACAAAATAATAATACATAAGGTCATTATATGTTTTTACCTAATTCCCTACATTTTCAACCTGCGTTTTCTGGGCCCTGATGAATGTTTGCTGAGTACGGGAGGGAGCTGCAGTAACCGTGTGGCTGGCAAAGCGATTCCTGTGCAGCCTTTACAAATCTCAGCAGTGCCTTTTGAGTCTCAGTAAATATATGTAAAATCATTTTAAGATGTTTGGATGAGACAGGGCTACTGCAATCCAGAGCATTATTATCTTTCTGTTGGTGAAGTGCTCAGAAATGAATGAAGCATCGAGGGTGAGGTTCCATCAGAGTCATGTAATGAAGCTAAACATGCTGTCATTTTAACCCAATTTGTTTCCCTCTGTACTGCTGCCTCACCAGTTTGTTAGAGCCTCTCAAAGGAGCTCATCCAGTGTCAGCTTACAACTTCCACACCTATCCAGTACTTTACTCCTGGAATGGGTAGGTATCCCTGCCCTGCAAACTCTTAACTGCTGGTTCAACAGACCTGCCAGGACAGGTCCCTGCAACATTCCCCTCTGTGGGCAAATGGTAGGATGCCAGAAATATTAGACAGGAACCTGTTCTCCCAGGAATGCAAGTAATTCATAGAAGGAAATAATTTACTATTTTCCCAGCTGGAATAATTAAACAGCGAGGCACTGTCCTCCCGAGCTGCTGCAAAGAGGAGCAAGTAAGAGAGGGGGGGAAAAAAAGAGCTGGAATGTCCTGCAGTACAAATTCTCTTTCTGAGTTCTGTAAGTCTTTCCTCATAAGCCAGAATTCCCAGGGCTCTGACCATTCTCCCTCCTCTCCTGTGGACCTCAGACTGGAGGGCAGCCTTTTGAAAGGCACTGGCCAAAATCCCAAACCTTCAGCTGATACCTGAGTGAGAGGATTTCCCTTCCCAAGTCTCACAGAACACATTTCTGCCAGCCTCAGCCCTGCCAGCCTGTCTGCCTGTTCCACTGTGCCGTGATCTGGCTGGTTTAGGCTCAGCTTACAACTCTTTAAACCCCCAAGATCTCTCCATGCAGAATTGCTGCCTTCTCCTCACTCCCTGCAGGGTTTCTTATTCCTGCCCGGGTGCTGAGCTCAGTTATCACTGAACTGTATTTTGCTGTCTTCAGACTCCTCTTCCTGGCTCCTTTTGAATATTAATCCTGCCCTCCACCTAGATAAGCAAAGCCTCCCATCTCCAATTGTCTCCAAATTTGATTAGAGCTCCTCTCCAGCCTATCACTCCAGTCATTAGTGAAAATACCAAGTAGTGGCAGGCTCTTGAAGAAATCCACTGCATTCCCTTTCATTCTGACAGCAGCCAGTCTCTGATTCCTCCTAATGCTCTGTTCCACCCAACTTCACCTCCTCTCTGCTAGAGCTTTATCTCACATACATTTTCTTATCTTGCTTAAGAAAACATCACAGACAAAAGCAGAGCAGCCTCGCTAATATCCAGCTGTATAATCTGTATTTTTCTGTCCTTGCAAGGCCAATGTCCAGGGAAAGTGCACTGTCAGGACAATCCTTCCTTAGCAAATACACAATAGCTTCTACTTTTCCCTTCCTTCTCCCCCTTAGTTGGGTGGGTTTAAAATTTTATCCTTTTCAGGGAGTTAAAGTTAAATCTGCCACCTGTAATTCCCTCACCCTTTCTACTTTGATGACAGGGAGTGATTTACCTTCTTTCAGACTTGTAAATCCACTCATACCCAGCCAATTCTCAGACCTGCAGCTCTGCAGTAATTTCAGCTGATTCTCTAAAATTCACCAGAACGAAATTAATTGGGGCCACTGAACCTGGAGACCTCAAAAAGCCTCAGCCCTGTCCTCTGGGAGGTGAGAACACAGGTATTCTTCCACGGGTGAGATCACAGGCAAACATCATTAATATTCCAGAATTTCTCATCCTCTGACTTGGCAATGCCCCGTTAGTTTTCCACTGTGCTTTAAGGTCAGTAATTAATGTTTGCCCTACTTTTCCACCCAGGAATAGATTTGGGATGGGCTCTTTTTTTTTTTTTTTCTTTGAAATGCAGAGTGTCTAGAGAGCACCTGCTCTACCCTATGGATTTGGGGTCAGCTTTGTGACACCTGGATTCTGTTTTGGGAACCTGCAGCAAACATTGTTGTCCAACATCCCTCAGAAGAACATTTCAAAGGACTGAGAAATTACAAACCAGGACCAACTTATCCAAGATTAGCCACTCATGCAAAGTAATTTTTTTTGGATAGTCTGCACACAGTCTTGTGAGGTGTTGAGCAATAATACCACTTATTTAAATCTATGGAAATTCACTGTTCGTGGGTATATATCACTTCAGCACACAGCATAAAATAGCTGTATGGAAAAGCTCTTTGCCTCAAAAAAACCATTCATTCAATGGTTAAAACACTCTAGAATTCTTCCTAAAAAAAACTAAAACTTCCTATATTTCTGCCCATCCTCACAGAGGTGAGAGTGCCCTGAAGCTCAGTGTTCAGCAAACTTAACAGCTAAAACCCTGCATAATTCTGTCACCTGCTCTTTTTCCTCTCTGAGTCTGCAAAAATACAACAGGAAATTCTTTTTCAACAGGCAAAATAAGTCAGATTTATCCATGCAGAAATGCTCAACAGGACTGCAAAGGAGGCTGCAAAATTTGGTTTAAACTGATGATGTTCCTCATTGTTGAAGGCCTCCACAGAAAAAGCCATTCTTAAAAATCTGTTCAACAAAAATAGTAAAAGGTCGGGTATACAGGAATAGAATATTTCCCTACATTTATAAAGAAACTGTTAATGTAAAAAAAAAAAAAGAGAAAGAAAAGCAAAGTGGAATTTAAGAGGGAATGAAAGTGTGGAATCTGTAAATACTAAAAGCAAAGGTAGGAAGTGTCAGGAGTGAACTCCATGAAATTAAGAATATGGATAATCAAACTGAACATCTTGAAATTCTGAAAATTAAGCTTGTGAGGTACCTATGACACTTGCCTGTGGTTTTACAAGAATCCTCTAAGAGTCAAGCTTTTACCTTTATTTCTTAACTGCCAAAGCAAACACCTGCATTCCTGATGAGATAAAAATTGCAATTCTTGCACACTCCCTGTTCCAGCAGCATCGAGTTTCCCAAAAAATCAAGTAAACAAAAAAAACAGGGATCACCATAAGAAAAGTGACAAGTGGCGTTATTTAACTTGGAGAGAGAGAAGAAAAGGAAGGCTGTAAGAAAAAACAAATGAGGGAACCCATAAGAATTCTTTTACCCTGGTTGAGCAAGTTTGATGTTGGGCTCATTAGGGATGGTAATGCCCAAACATCATGCACAGGGTTTGGAACAGACACAGGGGCTGGATTTCCCCGACAGGAGGAACCAGGCACGTGCTTTTTATTTTTTAACTGTTTTCCTGCTCTTGTCTCCAACCCAGCTGAGCTGGCACTGAGCAGGGAGAGCTGGGCCAGATCATCTCCAGAAATCCCTCCCAGCCCAGTTTTTCTGTGACTCTGAATTTCCCCACTGACATTTCTGCTCTGTAGATGTTGGTATGAACTGGAAAGCAAGACTTTGAAAACCAGACCTTTGTCAGCTCTGCTCTAAAGACTCCCAACCACGGAGGAAAATGGTCTTTGACCACGGAGCGAGATCTTCTGTCACAAAAAAATAAAAACATGTTGACAAAGGAAGCAAAGTATGAGGTTGCTTCCAAGTAGAAATTTGTGTCTCTTCACCAGCAAAGAGCAGCGAAAGCTGATAAAACTCATCACACAGAAATTCCTTTACAACAAATAAAGATAAAACTCACCCCAAGCAAAAAGCTATAAAACACATTTCCCACTTAACAACTGATAATCTGCCACAATATAAAATTCTGGGTTTAACAGGAAAAAATATTAGATCAGAGGGTGTAAATATGTGAATGGAAAAGGTCTAAAATAAAGACATTCCTTAATTTCAAGTTTATTCATTAATTTATGAATTAACATCTACAAAGCCTCTTTGTTCAGGCTCCTGCTTTCCCATGTTGACATCTTTTTTCTCCTACTGAATCCATGAATCCTTGTTCTGGTTTTGCATCACTCTCTACAATGCCCAAAACGCCACAAAATTTTAAATTTAGTCCTACAGTTGTTTAGAAAATCCAACAAAACAAAAACACTGGAACAAATGAAAATTTGATTATCTAGAGATCTGTAAGAAGAGGCAAAATGTTGAGCTGTTGCCATTATCAAATTTGATTTGTGAGGGTTTATATAATCTAATAATATATTAAAATATCAATTCTTTTTTCTCCTGAAATTGCTTGTCAGAGGACCTCGTCAGCAATAATATAAACTGTATTTCTAGTCCTCTAATGAATATTCTTTATCAGCTGTGCTTTATGTGTTGAAAACAAACACCTATAAAAAGTTTAATTTGCATGATTTTTTTTATGTATAAGAAAACAAACAGCTTTTGTTATAGGTTTAGTTTTATGTCTTGGCCTTTAATGTGGTAATACCCTTAGATCAGTTAATTATGTTTTATGTATCACTGAAATTTAATATTTTAAGAGAAGAAATGAGCGTAGTTCCAACCTCTTTAGAGACAGCTGCTCCCCAAAATTGAAGATTCTATTGCAATAAAAGAGTTAATTTTCACACCAAGGAGAGAATGGACAAAATCCCTGTTCAGAGGGGGAATGAGGTTCCCTGAAAGAATCTCTTGGGCTTCATAAACTGCACAGTGATACAGGAAAGTGCAGGAGTTGAAATTAATTCATTTTGACCATTTTCTTGCTTCTAATTTTCATCTCTATTAAGAATTCTGTAAGAATTTTGTAACAGCTTCAAGGTCTTGTACACAATTCAATATTCTTGCTTAAATGATGTTTCCTCAACAAAACAGGGACTGTTTATTCAGAGTGTTTATTGCAAAACTGTTTTTGCACACAGGTTTGGGGATGTTTGCTATTTCTGTGAAATTCCTGTCCTTTATTTCAAAGGTGTTATTACCTCAAGTTTTGTGGTGAAATAAATCCCTATTTTTTTTTTCTTTCCTGTAAGTGAAAGGTGTTCATAGAATCACAGAACTGAATTCCTCCTTTGCATTTTCTAGTTTATTTAATCTAGCTCTTTTTTTTTTTTTTAATTCATACTTTGCCATTTTTATTAACCACAATTTGGGATAGAAAAAAGTAAAAGCACATTTGTTGTCTCAGTTATAAATACAGCGGACATGCTCAGCCTGAAGGGATTCACTCAGTGCAAGGACACATAAAAAAGACTGAATTTGGAATTTGTTCAGAAACAGTGGAAAGCAGAGATGCTGTTTTGAACACCAACAGAGCTCTTGAAGGAGATTATTGCTTCAGATATTCATCAAAAAGTCAAGATATTAAAGCATGGAAAAGAGTTTTATCATGGTCTCCATTTCTTAGCTACTGTCTTGAGAAAATACTTTCAGGATTGGAGCTCTGAAGAGATCAATTTATCCCTCAAAGAAGGGTCTGCACATCACAAATTTTGGCATTTCCCCCCTTTGGTTTTGCTGAGGAAAAGTTAAAATTAATATAAAAGCCTCTCATGTTTCACAAGGGCTGAAAAATCCATCCCAAAATAAAAATTTTGCAGAAGTTTTTCATCAAACATTTAAATCATGCTGGTTGGAAGAATCTGTTTCCAAACACTCAGGAATGAAGAGAACTGGGGAAAGAAACCTTGTTTCGCTTTTCTCTTAGGAGAAACAGCTTTCACAAAGAATTTTCCCAAAAGAGTTAAAGTAGATGAAGAATGAAATTAAATCCTATGATAAACCAGAGAGGTGCTCTTGGTATTTTTGCTGTTCCTGGTGAGGACGCAGTGTTGATGAGACAGAAACAGGCTGCAGGAATAAATCAGGATTGGGAGAACAGGTGGGTGTAGCAGAGGTGGGAGTGCTGGGAAGGGGGCAGAAAAAAGGGGAAGAACCAGCCTTGGATGTTTGGCAGAGAATGGAGAGAAGGGTGATTGGGGAAGGAATGATTTGGCCACAACTTAGAGGTTTTAGATACTCTCGTGCATCTCAGAACTGTAAAAACAGATGGGTTTAGCTGTGCCTGTTTCATATTTTCCCTCATTTTCAGATCTTGTCCTCAGAATTTCCTTTGTGCTTATATTTACAGCAAACATTATATTTTCCAATGCTTACAAAACCCTTCCTGAGGAGTTCAGTGACTTCACGCACGACCTCTACTTTTGTCCACATATAAGATTTGCCTTTAGTCTTCCTGATTTCAAGTCACTTCCATCTCATCTTCCTCCCAGCAGTTATTCCTCCCTAAAGGATTAACATATTTCTTTGTTGCTCATTTTGCAAAACAATGTCAGGCCGTTTTTTCCCATAAGGTTCTTTCAACTCCCAGCTGTCCCTCATTTATTCCTCAGCCTGTCTGTCTCGTGCTTTTGCTGAAATCCCAAAGACAATGCTTTAAATTACAAAACCGAGTTCTCAACTTGATGCTGGGCAGTGACTTTATAATTTTGTGGGGAAGGGAGAGAAGAGAGTTGGGATAATCAGACTTAGCCTTTTTTGGGTTTTTTTCATCTACAATTTTGTTCTGTCTCTCCCTTTTCCCTAAGCAGTGTTTGCTCCTGCAGGCAGGTATCTGTAACTTCTGGAATTCTGTCACTTTTTACACTGCAGAGAATTCATGGCACCGAAACATGAAATATTCTGTGAGTTCACGTGTTTAAAACAGAGCTCTCCTATCAGAGCTGGTGCAGAATCGCAGCCCTGTTTTGGTTAACAATGTTTTTTCACTGCTCCTTAACCTGTCAGGTTAATGCCCCACCACTGAACCTCCTCATGTCTTTTTGCTGTTCCTCCCACCTCATCTTCATCATAATTGTTCAGAACAACACCGTCACCTGCAAATTCTCTCATGGAGCTTTGCACCTCTTTTTCCAGGTTGTTTGGGAATACTTTAAGCCCCACAAAATCTCAGCAGACCCCCCAAAGGTCACCCCAGCACATTTACCTTCTGTTTTCTCTTTCCAAACCAAGTACTCATCCATGCAAAGAGATATTTCTGTCTATACTCAGGATTTCAGTGGATCTTTGTTTCTTTTAAAACCTGGTGAGGAAGCATCTTGTCAAAAGCTCTTCCTGCTCACCCAAGCAAACCATCAGCCCAGTTTCCCCAGTAAACCTTAACACGAGAAAACAGTATTGACCAGTGAGGAAAAAAAAACCAGCACTGTAGATTTGTGGACAGGGAGGTTCTTGCTAGGAGGGAAAGGTGAGGGAAAAAATGTCATTCCCCATGACCTGTTCCTCCATTTTTCCTGCTTTATATGCACCATTTCTCATGCATGCCTAGGAAGAGGTGTCAGCAGAATACATCACTCCACATCAGCTGTGTTCCTCTGAGTGGCTGGATTAGCTGCTGGTGGTTACGTGGATGCTCAAAGACCTTTGATCTTCTGAAGTCAGAGCAGGAGCTTTAGTCCTGGGGTTTGGGTGGAACTTTTTTTGTTCTCCTTTTCAAAGTTTTCCCCCCAAAAAAATAAATGCTTGAAGCAGCGCTGCATTGTTGGCTGCATAAATTGTTATTTTTTCTGAGAGGCTCGGAGGGTTGTGTAAACTACACTGCACAGCCCAGAGTAAACATGTACAAGCTGTACAAGCTGTAGTTGGAGCTGATTCTGTTTAATTCCATGTAAAACCAACAGAATCTGTTCCAATCAAAACTCTAACTCAGGGCAGCTCTGCCTTCTGACATTAGGAATTCTAATCAGGTGAAATTCTATGTGTTTACACGTATTGTAGACTGGCATTTCCAGAGAAAAACTAAATAACAGTGAAGTTAAACAGTCCCTGAACTTGGTTTTTGGTGTCTCTGATGTTTCTGCACTTAACACCTCCCTGCTGGGTGAACCAGCCATCCAAAGGGGGACTTTTTTCTGTCGTTTTTTTTTTTTTTTTTTTAAACACACTCAGCTTACGACTGTGCTGAGTAATAATAAGATTCCCAAATCCATTTCTCAGATCAAATAAAGGTAATTACAGAGCTTACTGTGGGCGATTCCCAGTGGGAGGGTGGGAGTGGCCACGGGTGGGGCTGTACATGCACAACAGAGAAAATGGGAATGTACCACACCCGTCATAAAACATGCTGCCACAGCCGGCAACAGAAACCATTAGGGTGGATCATCATCCACACCTTCTCATAAAGACAGAAAGATGGCATGAGATCCCAAGATGAACTCTCAAGTCACAGGGAGATGAGCGTGACTCACCCGGGGGGGAAAAGGAGCGTAAAACAAATCAGGAGGCTCCCAAAAATCCTCACGCTGTGTGTCCCCCGTGTCCCCCCACACGATGTTCCCTGGAGAGGATTGATGGGGTGCACGGTGGCACTCACAGCCCTGGAGCTATCGGGAGGGAACTCATGGGAAGAGCTGCTCATTAATCATTTATTACGCACAGGCAGCAGGGAGCAGGGCCGCAGCTTGTTGTATTTTGGGTCTGGAGGAGGTGACAATCCCTGGCCCACATTATTTAGTGTATCATTCAGTGCTCCTCACATTTTTGGAAATGTCCACTCTTAGCATCTGGTTTTAAAACCAAATGGTATTTGCCTTTCCATTCAAATGGAGTGGTGGACTCTAAAACAATAAGTTTATACAAAATATTGTGGACACAGAAAATATTGTGGAGAGCTTATAAACTGTTTTGGAAACTAGCACAAAATAGCCAGAGAAAGGAAGAGACTGAGTTATATTAAATTACTTTATAATGTGATAGAAGAAAGTCAGGTGACACAGACTGTCCTTGCAGAGAGAGGAAAGGAAAGGACGGATAAAGGAATACGTGGGAGACAGCACACATAATTATAGGAGAAAGGGACAATGAACTCACAAATGATGGTGTGAAACAGGGCTGTAAAAAACGTAAGAGTGAAGCACAGGTGCAGGGACTGTGAGGGATGCCTGCAGAAGGACAAAGTGATCAATCCTTGCTAAATTCTCCCAACTCTCAGCAACCTGCAGCCCAAGAATTTCTGAGCCAAAGGAGGCATCTCTTCATTTACCATCCAACTGATTGGCCGTAGCTGTTTTTACCCCTACTTCTTCCTAGGAATTATTTTCACAAGTCACATGGTGGTGTTGATAGCTTTGCTATATTTGTGGTATCTCCTCACTGGCACTCCCCAGACCCAGAGTAAAACTCAGGAAAATTCAGTTACAGATTTGCTGCCATCAGCCCGCAAACGCCGTTATCTCCTCTGCTGGTTTTTCCTGCCAGCCCTGCTGGTTATTCATGACAGAATCACACAGTTTCTGTATCATATTAACTGCTCCCAGCCCTTGGAACCGTGTCTGACTTCATGCTTAGATGTCTACAAGAAAGCAATGAAATTTCACACCCCTCCTTCAGGAAGCAGCAGAACCATTCATCCAGAAAACAGGACAGGCTATGCAAAGGATTGGGTTTGAAAATACTGGCAGAGTTGCAGGGCTGGTAGGGAGAGCTGACATCTCTTTTATGGGTTAACTGGTGGAGTTGGAAAGGTGTTTCAGTGTTTAGGGTGAGGAGGGAAAAGGTGAGGGGAAAACCAAGTGCACCTGACAAACTCATTCACCTTCTCAGCTAATTTTTTCCATGCTTGGTTTGTGTTCAGTGCTGAGTTCCCTCTTTGCTGGGCTAATTATGCAAGTTCAGCACCTGTGAGGGACTTTTCTCTATTAAGAACTTCCCAGATGATAAATCTGCCCAATCTGTAAGAAACAGGGAAGTCCTTATGGTGTTATTTCAGCAATGCTGTGTGAATTTTTGTCAGGCTTTCTACTTCTGCACAAATTCACACTTTAGAACTAGAGGTAAAATCCACTCCCAGGACAAACAGGAGCTGCAGTGAAGCTGAGAAGAAGTCCTATAATCTGCTTTCCTCTATTCTGAGGGAATTTCTGTGCACTTGGAGAGCAGCCACCACGGTGTGCTGACATCTTAAACACCACCAAAAGGTGGTTTTGGCCATTTCATCCCAGAAAAGCGTCAGCAGAACTAGAAATCCTTCAGGAAAGGGCTACAGTATAACCTAAGGTGTGGAATGGCTTCAGAATGAGAAAGTACTATTTTTCATCTGGAAAAAAAAGGGGGGGAAATAAGAAAAATGTAATAATTCACAAAGTTCTATGCAGGGACAGACCTGACACTCTGTCCTCACAGCTGGTGTCAGGAGTAAAAGATGCAGGATAAAATATAGGTAAAGAAGAAAACTTAAAATGCTGATACAAGGATGGGAACCTCGACCAAACACCACAGTGAAACATCACCTGTATATTTTCTGCAATGCCAAAAAAAAATTCCTGGTTCTGCCTCTAAAAATGTGATTTTTTTTTTTTCCCATAAAAATAGATTCAAGATTAATGGGTTTTGAGGGTTTATTTTTAGAGAGAGTTGTAGTTTTTTTTATAAATGTGTTCCTAGAGCAGATTAAAAACCTCTGCAAACACTCTCCACACCTTCTCATCCAGGAGGCAGCTGGGTGTTCCAGAGTTCCCAACCACTCCTGCTGGACAGCACAGCTGGACACAGTGGCAATTTAGTCCACAGTGCTCACGTGGCATCCAGCCTTGCCTACAGGTAGCCCTTAATGAATAAACCCTGATAATTCAGGGATGATTTAATTAAAAATGTCATCCTTCTCTTACAGGAATTCTGTACTTCACTACTAATCTGGCAGCAAACACATCCCGTGCCACTGGATGCAGAAAGGGCCTTAAAATTGCAAATTTTCTTCACTCATCTTTGAGGTTTTCACATTAACCTTATTTTTTTTCTCTAAATATGCAAAAGGTATTTCCAGAGGTAGTGAATTATGGGGAGCAATCACAGCTAACTGTGAGAGAATTGAGCTCAGAACCCTTGAATAAGAAAGCAAAAAGAGCACAGTTAAATTAAACAAATTCCCTGGCAGATTTAAATTCAGAAGAAAAGAAATTACAGTCCTCAGAAGCTCTGTAAAGTTACTCGAGTATCCTGTAATCAAGGTGCAATACATCCTGTAAAGAGGAGCAAGGAAGCAATGAGGAATTCATGTGGCCAAACCAGAGTTTAGTGCTGGGCTGTGCAGGTTCCAATCCTGTTCCTGAAAACGTCTCCTAAAAACAGGGCAAGCCTCGGTGACAAGAATGTTAGGGATCAACAAAGCAGTGACAGCTTTGATGAGCCAGCACAACCTCCAGTGTCAACCTGGCAGGAATAACCTTAGAAAAGTCTTGAGTTCATTAAAAGCCTATTAAAAAATACTGATTCCTATTAACAAATCCCTTTTCTGAATGTTTTCCGTAATTAATTATGTGTAGAAAAATTCCTGTCTCCATGACAAGTGTTAGTCACAACATTCTGGGCCCTTCTGTGAAGTTTGGCACACGACATCATGGACTGACAAGTGGTGGATTTTTAACTGTAAAAGGAAACATTGAATTCTTAAACCTTGTGGCTGCTTTTTCATAAAGACTTGAGGGGAAAAAAAAGATCCCAAGGAGTTACTTGGGAAACACCAGTGTGATGTGGAGAGGAAAATGATGATTTAGGGCTTTGGGCAGAGATGTGAGCGGGTCACACAAGGCTGGTGTCAAACCAAGCTCGGGGAGCTGCCTGGAGCAGGCACAGAGAATGGATTAGGAACTGGGGAACATCCAAAACACCTCCTGTGAAAACCAATCTCAGCCCCAGGGGCTGGAGAGGGCGCTCACAGCAAGGCCCAGCGAGTTCAGGTGGCTCCAGGAGGCAGAGGAGACACAAACCCGAGGATTGTTCAAGCCGTGGATTCGTGCCACGGGGCTCAGCCATGCAGAGCTGATAGATCAGCTGCTGCTGCCCTGCTCACCCCAGCACCCAGCTGAGGTTACAGCTTCTCGCTGTTTTCTTAGTTCACAGGTAGTTATCTTATCACAGGAGCCTCGATGGTCACGCAACATTTACAGCAGCCAAAACGACATGAAATGGTTCCAGCTGCATCTGGGATCATCAGATACCTCTGTACAAATCAAAGCATGATTGTTTGCTTTAGCACATCCTACATCCAGGCAACCCACAACTTCCTTAAGCTCTGTCTCGCAGGAACAGTTTGTTGCAAATGATTTATTGTGATCCCGATTATTGGCAACCTCTCCTGGCTGTAATTTCTGCTCCTAAGGAAGATTTGTCAGTGAGTGATGTGATTTCTCTTTGCTAAAATCTGTGTTAACAATGCAAAGCGGTTTTGAGTTGTTTTTTGTTATGGATTGGGGTTTTTTGTTGTTGTTTTTGTGGGTTTTTTGTTTGTTTGTTGTATGTTCTTTTAACAAAATTAAGTGCCTCTAAAGGACATTAAAAAAAGATTTCATGAACAGTGACAGCAAAGATTTTTCAGTATGTTGATTTGGCAGTTTAAATTGATCTGCATTTGCAGCCTGCTGTGAGACACATCAGCAAGGGTGAAGTTGCAAATGGCTTTTGAAGTGGGAAGTTTGGACTCCAGGAATAAAAAGAAAATCAAAAGTACATGGCCAGAGGTTTTTCTCTCACAGCAAGACACATCCACAACGTGCCAGCTCCAGGATGAGGAGAACCTGGAGCTGCAGATCTTGAGCTGCTGGTGCCAGTGTGAAAACTGAAAACAGCACTGGGATTGCAGCCTTGGAATTTATCCCCATATGGGAGACCCTCCAGAATGGATTCTTGACAAAGGCATTCAATAACCACCGCTGAACACAGATCATCAGCCCAATGTTGTTTAAGACTGCTTCTCATTTAACAGTAAAAAAAAGAAAAAGAAAAATGCTTTCCCTATGGCTGCTTCTCATTTAATAGAAAGAAAACAGTTTCCCTACACAGAAGGAAATTTTTATAGCCTAAAATGTGACTAAGACTCCTCCTTTCCTACCAAAATGCAGTTCATCAACAGAACCTGGCAAAGATCTCAGAGGGGAGGGACAAGAATTATTTTTATTCATTGTCCAAACAACCCTGATAAATTCACTTTACTTTCAGAAAGGATTTGTGAAAATTCTCTCACAATGCAGCAGCCAGGCAGGAACTCTACCTGTCCAAAAGCTTTTAATAAAAACTCTAATGCTCCAGACCACAAATGAGGCAGCTGGGCTGAAAAATTCCAGTATAAAAGAGAGGTCAGAGACAGCTTCGTATGACCTGGAGATAAGTGGGAAAGCAGCACAGAGAGGGCAGGCAGTGTGGAACACTTACAAATTACAAATAGACACTCACACATCTTTCCTAGCTGTCAGTTTTCCCACCTGCTTCTTTCAAGATGAGAAATCTCTCTCTTGATCAGCCTCCAGTTAAGCCAGTGGGAGAAGAGCCTGTGCCTGAGACATTTCTGAACTCCATCTCACATCATTTTTTTTTCCCTGGTGTACTACTCCAAGTCTCCTGCTTGATTTCCAAGCCCCATTGTGCTCCATCCCCCCGGGCAGTGCAGTCTTACTCATCATAAATACAGATTTCTCTTTGAACTATAAAGGCAAGAAAAGGTTTCCACATTTTTAGGTGATATATCTTTGTTAAGCAAACCTAACAAACCCCTTAGATATTTACCTAACAGCTATTTCAACACGTGGCAAAGACCTGGCAGATTAACTCTTGAATTAAAGTGCCTTTTTTCTCCCTGATTTGTTCACCTGGAATTGAAATTGTGAGCATAATTGGAATTATGTAGCTACAAACTTGGTGAACAACATAAAAGGATGCATGTTCTACTTTTGTTTTACTCTAATGTTACAGTGAACAAGGAAAAAAAATCATGGTAGAAAACAAAACACCAGAAGATTAAATTTATTCCTTTTAATCCAAAGAACACCATCAGATATGGCTCCTGTATCCAAAGATCAAAGATTGGGAACTTGAGAGGAAATCCAGCTAACAAAAACAAGGAGGGAATGATGAAGTCATTTACATTTCTCAGATACATTTAAGTCATGTAAAACAGAAGAGAAAGGCTGAAGGGATTTGGACTATTAAAAAACAAAAGTGAAAATATAAGTGTGTTGTAACCATCAGTCTGAGTAATGATAGAAAAATATCCTTTCTTTTTGACATAGTCCCTCTGAAAGCAGCTGGGGTGCATTTATATCCCAGCCTCTCAATAAAGTGACATTGCTAAATTTGCATAACCCCAAAGCAATACATCTTCATTAATTTATGATCCTACAGAAAACAAAGTGCTTATTTTTACAAAAATTGTGTGGTGAATCCATAGAAACCCTGTACCTCATCTTCATTGGAATTGCATCTGCAGAACATTTCTTTAAGAGCTAAAAAAAATAAAAATTCTGCAGGATAAGGAATCCCTCAGGATGGCTCCAGCTGCACCCAGCAAGGGGTTTGTTTCACGGTTCAAGTTTTAAAAAGTGCTTATTGTAATTTGATTTTGCCTTTGCAGGATTTCTGTCTGACGTGGGTTTGGGGATGGTTTCGCTACTCCAGGACCAATCCAATATTAAATTTTCTCCTTCGGACACTCTGGAAAGGGACCAGCAGGACCTCATGAAGGCACAGGGGGATTCAATATCCCCAGTTCAGCAAAGTGTGAGTAAACTGGCCCAGGCCTGTTCTCTTTCTCCAAAGATCAGAATCAACATTCAGCTCTCACCAAACCTCCTGGTGACAAAACTGCTGAAAAGTTTTATTCCTGAAGGGTAAAAACTTGAGTTATCCTACTCAGTTAATCTTAAACTCCAGCTAAATGTTCTGTTCCATTCCATAAGATGACTGGGAAAGCTGTGCTGTGTTCCACTGCAGAAAGCCCTGGGTTTCTCCTGATTTCCCTTGAGGGGTTTCTCAAAATCCAGCTTGGATTTGTTGAGGGAAGGAGGGAAAGGAGCACTCAGTAATCTGGTCTGCCTTTTTATGGAACACAGGACATTCCATTTCCCCCGCCCTGAACCCCGCTCCTGACGGGTGTGTGCCTCCTCCAAGGCATCCCAGGGATTACTCAGGGAGAATATTCATGTTTTCAGTGCCAGGATCCCGACTCCAGCCCCGCTCCAGCCTTTCCCCTCCAGATTAAAGAGCTCAGTGGCTGGTGTTTTCTCTTTGCTGAAGTGCAGCAGGGAGGGGAGGAGATGAGACAGGAAGGTTGAAGTGTCTGCCCAGAGCCTGTCTTGTGTCTCCAAATGAGTGTGGCCACCTTAATGAAGGGAAGTGATGTAACCACCAACGAATCTGGAGCCTGCAACACCATCAGGGGATGAGATCAAGCTTATTTGACTAAACTTGCAGGCGACAAGACTTGCACTTATCACATTCCTGTCATTTAATCTTTCATCACTTGATCTTCCCCAGCTTTTCCTTGAAATGGTCAGACCAGTCAAGGTGCCCTGTTTTTCAAGGACAGTTCAGTTTTCTGGTGGAATCAGAGTGTTTTGGGTAAAGGGACTTTAAAGATCAAAGCCCAATCCAACCTGGCCTTGTTTTTACTTATTAATTCCTGAATAGTTTTGGATAGCAAGCAACCAGAAAACCCTTGAGATCTCTTTTAGCGCTTCTCTGCATGGAGGTGGTTAGAACTGGCCATTTCATACTTACCATTAAAAATGCATTTTTTATGTCATAAAAATATAATTTTAAATGTATACAAATAAATAATTTAGATAATGAAAACAGTAAAATATTTGCTCAGACTCAAATGGTAATGTTAAATAAGTAAATGTCAATATCCCACGGCAGGATAACCCCAGTTACAGCTGCCAACCCTATGAGCCAGACACCAGGACAGAAAGGAAGAGCTCAGAATCCTCTCACAGCCCCAGCCCTGCTTCCCCATCCCAGGATCAAATCCACGGCAGGTACCCTGCGAGCCAAGGAATCTCCTGTGGCAAGAACAAATTCAAGGCATCCTTCAGCACGGAGAAATTCCGGCGCTGCAGCTACGAGGAAAACTCCGCCGGCAGCTACGACCGCTTCCTCAAGAGCAGCAGGAACCCCTTCCACCCTTACAAGAGGCAGATCAGCGAGGATGTTTTCCAGGAAGCCCACCAGGCCCTGCCACCTGAGGCTTCTCCCTTCAAAAATCACAGGAGCATCGATGGCTTCGAGGCTCTGCCGGGGTCCGTGGGTCCTGAGGAGCCGGAGCCGTTTCCCACCCACATCCCAAATATCTCGGCGGAGCAGCCGTGGTGTAACAGCCTCCAGTACAGCACCACGGGGCAGGAGCACGGCTCTCAAGTCATGGTCAGTGGTTTTTTGTGTTTGTTTTCCCTGTTTTCAGTGGTAGAAATGTGATTTTGGAAGTATTTTCTTGTTCTAGTGTGGTTACGTTGGTATTTATCGTTGTGTCAAGCTACAGGCTAGAGCTCAGGGAAAGCACATTTAGATATATCCATGTGTATTTGTCCAAATTCTCTATTTTCTGGTGTTTTCCTCAAGCAATCCTCAGAAAGATGCATGAGGAAAAATGATTTTTCATTAGACAGGGTACAAGAATCCTAAATATCCAAATGCTCCCTGACAACAAGATATGTCATCAGCTGGTGTCTTCAAGAGACAAAAGTTCACAAAACAGTGTTTTCAAGCACAAGGATGTGGAGCAGATTTCAACACCTCAGCTCTTTTCTCAGTACAAATAGAAGAAAAACTCCAAGACATCAGTGCCACCAAAAAATAAATATCAGCTCTGTTTATATGTACAGTGCCAAGTTACCTGGGCTAATTTCAATACCAGATAGAGGCAGCTGCCTATTTAGGGCAGCAGAGATCCCTGAAAAGAAAATTAAATTACCCTCCAGTATCTCCACAGTATCTCTGCTGTGAACCCAGGTGTAAAATTGTATCTTGATCGTCTGCTGCAGCCAAAAAGAACAACTCCTCCTGCCAGAGGAGGGCCCTGAGCTGGTTCTAAAAGGCTGGGAGAGGGAGAATTCATGGCTACCAAATGAATGAGGAGTTAAAAAAAAAAAGTCTTAATTGGATTAAGACCAGGGAATGGAGAGATGTTGTCAGGGAACATACCTGGGGATTGAAGCCATCCAGGTTAAGGAGGAAATTGATCTAAATCTCTTATTTCCTGGATAAACACTCATCTAGGTCAGAGGAGTTCAGTGCAAAACCCATGAGCAGCTGATGAAAAAAAGAAAAATTCCCATTGTCTTCCCAAATCCCTGGGCTGCAGGATCTTTACCAGCACGTGTAGCTACTCCCTGCTGGAGTCTCCCCTGCTTCTGCCACCACCCAAATTCCCACTTTTAAATCATTTCCATGCTGCTGGAAAGTTGGGATTTCTGAAAATCTTCATCTGGTGGTCACCAAAATAACACTGACATTTATTAGTAGTGGACGTCAAACTAAGTGTAATTTGTGCTTTGAATAATATACCATAAAAATACTGAATATTTTTATATTTAGTATATATACTACATGCATGATATATAAAACATATATAAGAAATAATGTATGTATGTATTTATGAATATTTTTGACAGACTAAAATGCCATGAAATCCGGCTGTGTTTTAAAGCAGAAGGATAAGTGCTATCGGACTCTTGAAAAAGCAAGTTTCTCACTGAATTCCTCCATTTTTACATATTCCCTGCATCTTGGTTGAACCCAGCAGTCAGCCCAGTGTGATTTTTTTTCTCTGCCACCTCTTTCCTGCACATTACAGACCTCACCCTCCAGCTAATGCCAAAATTCCAGAGGCAGCTGGAGGCACTGCCAGCCTGAGAGATAAAATCAGGGAGAATGAAAAAAAGACTGTGCACACTCAGGAATGAAAGCTGGAGTGTAAGGGAGAAAAAAAAAAATTATATAAACAGAGCCTGATGTTTTCTGAATTGCCCTTTGCATGGAGTGTGGCCTGGGATTTCCTTTTTCAAAGTTGTAATTATAGAAATGCAGGAGTTGGTTCATATCTTGGTGGATTCATGGAGGGTTTGGGTTGGAAGGGACCTTAGAGATGATCCAGTGTCACCCCCTCGACGCCTCTCACTGTCCCAGGCTGCTCCAAACCCCATCCAGCCTGGCCTTGGCCACTTCCAAGGGATGGATCCTCCCCAGATTTGCACCATCCAAACATGAACCAACTCCTGTGAACTCTAACTAAAACAGAACTAAGCCCCAAAAATCGATATAGTGAAGGCAAATCCAGCCTGTGACTGCCAGGATGATCCTATTTTAAATTCAGATGTTTTTTTCTCTAAAAACCTCCTTCCTTGAATGTTTTCCAGCAGGATCCAGACATGAAGCTCAGGACATCCCCCCTGGAAGGGCAGCCTGGTTTGTATTGCTACCAGCCCCAGGTGCAGCAGATGTATTGCCCCTCACACCCTTTCCATCAGGTCAGTACGGCTGGTGGGCCAAAATCCTTGGATTTTTAGCACTCAAATGGTACAATAATTGTGGAAATAATATTTTTTTTAAATAATTTTAGAATATCTTTACATTTGTAGGTTTGAAGAGCCATATTTATATGCCTACATTTTGTTTATGAGAATAAAATCTAAAAAAAACCCCACGGCTAAATGCATTTTAAGATGGTCATTAAGAAAAAGAAGGAAAAAAAAATAAAAACCAAACCAAAACTTGTGGAGATGGAACCTTGGTACTGCATATTTATATTTGCACTATGACACTTGAGAAAATTTGCTTTGAAGCCAGATAAATTATTAAAGTGACTCTTGATATTTCAGGATCTTAATTAACTGTGCTTTAACTTCAGAAAGAAAATGCGAATGCTAAAATTCAGACCAAACATAGAAAAATATTTTAAAGTAAAATTGGAACAGCAGAATGACGTTCACTTTCCTTGTGCTTGGTGGCAAACACATCTCTTTGGAAAACTTTTGCCTCTTGCATCATCCCCAGAGAAAGATTATTCAGCTGAGGCATAATTGACAATAATGCTGATGGTGCAGGAGAATGTGCAGGATTAAGGTTGTTCTTCTGTAATGTAACTTTGTTATTAACACTTAAAATAATTTCCTTCAGATGTAAAGGCTGGTGCTGCTCAGTGGTTTGAAATTTTCCTTTTTTAGGCTCAATTACCTCCAAGGTATAAAATTTTCAGTGAGATCTTCAGGATGAAAATAGGATTTAAAACAAGCAAAGGGAAAAAAAAAACCACTTGAGGTGAAACTAAGGCAACAAGGATTTTTCACATTTTTAGGTAGAAATCCACCTACAAAAGCAGCACAACTCCAAAACACCCCAACCATTAGAGGTGAATAAAGTGAAACTTAAAGGAAACTCAAAAAAAGTGAAGATAAAAGCTCACACCTGAGTTCTGTCTGCTTTGAACCCAGGGACTGATGACAGATTTTGTGCCCATCTCATTCAGCTGCCTCATGGAGTAAAAAAATTGTGACTGACAGAGCAGGGATTTAAAACTGGGCAAAGAAAACCAAACCCATGTTCCTGTGTGACCTTTCATTATTAATTCATGTGGTGTTACTGAGTCATGGAAACACTCATCACTCCTGGGTTTTTATTTTGTTTATCACGCTGATTCTCCAGCAGTCAGAATTTTCTGAGCCTTATTTTTCCCCTGACACGTGGCAAAAAGGCAACAATCTTTAAATTCTTATCCACACTGCCATAATTAATTTACTTGTGTTTTCTTGTTACCCTGAAACTCAGTGGAAGGGATAAAAGGTAAAAATAAATGCAAAAATAAAAATAAAATAAATATTACGATATAGATATAGGTATAAATAAATATAAATATAAATATAAGTATAAATATAAATATAAATGTAAATATA
>VXBU01010832.1:117877-128080 GCA_013400315.1 Bombycilla garrulus | reverse complement strand
CATCCCATCCCATCCCATCCCATCCCATCCCATCCCATCGGATCCATTTCCGTCCCCTTTTCCACATCTCCACGCTCTGTTACGAACCCCCACCCTCCTGGGTGACATTTTATATAAACACCGTGCAATTTTGTGTTCAATCTTTAAAAAGTTTCCCAAGGAAGATACAGATTTGCCTCCAGGGTTTAAAAAACATTTCTGCTCCCCACCTGGCTCCAATTGCTGATACAAAATTCTGCGATATAGTACTTCAAATGTGTTCTTTAAATTCAGACTTCTCTTCAACTGAAAGCTACTCAAGCACAACTATTAGCGCCATTCTTACAAGAGAATTGTCAAGTGAAAGGCACCAAGAGAAATAAATTTGATTGAATTAACATGTTAGCATTTTTCTTGATCAATATTGATTCCACATCTCTGCTAAAAGGGATGCTCTTTCTCTCTTCCCAAGGCAGTAATAGCATCTACACCCCTAGCAATTATATTTTCTGAGGTATCTTCTTATATTCTTTGTAAATATACATTTTTAACAGAATTTTGAAAGAATTTTCACAAATTAACACTCTTTTCTCACAGAGTTAAATTTATGGAGGCAGAAAAATAATATCCATCTAAACAACCTTTTCTCTTCCCTCCAAGAGATTAGGATCACCTACACACGAATGTTTAATAACCAACATCTCCTGCAACACAACAATTTAAAAAAGCAGATATAAAGAAACATATGGAGAGAAAAATATAAAGAAAGCTGAATCAATCTGTTAATCAATGTGATCCAGAAACAAAACTACAGAAAATCTTCAAAATTAGGTACCTACAGGCCAAAACTCAGAAGACAACACAGGATTTGATCTGAGGCCTTGGAAAAGGCTTTCAAACTTAGAAACTAAAAGCAAGAATGTGGATTTATAGTTTAAGTAGAGACATGTTAAACTAAGTAGAGGAAAGTTTAAAGTCTAAGATACAGAAAATGCAGAAGCAGCTCTAAAAGTCAAGTTCTGAGCTGTAGCACAGTGGGTTGGTGTGTCACAATATGATAGCTTGGAAAAGCCTGCACTGTGGCAAAACATGTAAGAAACTGAGTAGTGATTGGGTTAATAACATAAATAGTCCAGGTAGCAGTGTTGTATTAGTTAATAAATCTTTAAAGGGCTTTGTAGCTAGAGGTCTTGTGACCACTGACCATACAGTGAAGTCTGTGAAGACGAACTCCTGTGACTATAGGAAGATAAGAAATAATCGCATTTTCTAGCACCGCGTCTCTAATTCAACAATCCGATAAATTTGGCTTTGTTTGTTTGGGTTTTTTTGTTGTTGTAGGGAATCTTTGGGAGGAGCTGAAAGACGACAGCCTCGCCGTGGATCCCCTCGTCCTCATTTCATCCTCGCCCATGGCCTCGCAGTGTTTTCCCTCACAGTGCCAGCTGGAGAGCGGCGGCGGCAATGTGCCCGTCCCGGGCGGAGGAGCGCACGGGGCCGTGCCCGAGCTGCAGCTCACCACGCTCTACTCCGCCTTCATGGAGCTGGACACGGTGTCCCCTTCGTACCTGAGCAGCCCCGGCTCCAAACCCATCGCCTTGATGTGAAGCACAGCCCGGAACCCGCGCCGCCATGGAGATCCAGCCCTCAGCGCCACACGCGCCGCCCCGGCTCGGGGATGGCGGCTCATGGGAATAAGAGTTTGGTCTTTTTGTTCCTCCCAGAACTCGCCCGCAGGATATGTAGCTTTACTATGATGGTTTTCTACAGACAGATATTAAAAAAAGAAAATTAAAATATTATTTAAAATAACGCGGTTAACAGCTGAACTTGTCGACGCCATTTTGTCAAGCCACTCATCTTCTTCATCTTCCAGAAATAAGAGGAAAACAAATTCTTGACCTTTTTCTTTTCCTTTTTTTTTTTTTTTCCTTTAACGAGAGCTGCTTCCAAATGAACACAGAACTCACAGCACACAACAAAAAAAACTAACTTATTTCTTGGAGCCACTGATGGCAACAACATCCACCACAGACCACTCAAAATACAAAATCTACCTATTAAAACACTTATAGTCCCCTTGAAAGAACTTCTGGGTTTTGGTAAATGTGAACTGAAAATTCTGCAAGTGTTAGAAGATAGAGGACAAGCTGCTGACAGACTAAACCAAAGCAATATACTTCTGTGGAAAATATCTAAGTTTTACTGTATTTAAAAAGAAATTTTAAACTCTGCTTTTTTAATAAAAAAGAACAAAACTATTTAGTAGAATTTTTACTTGGCTGGAAATTATTCCCACTCATGCCTCTTATCTTTTGCCACATAAACTAAGCATTAACGTGAATTATTAAGCCATTAAATGAAGATATTTTTTTTAATGGTAATAAAAAAGAAGAGAGAAGTTGCAGTTGGCCAAATCCAGAGAGCATCTGTGTTTTAACTGATACCCCCAGTGGGGTTTATTGTGATGCTGAACCAAATCTTGCAGTAGGTTCTTACTGTGAACTAAACTTAGGCCATTTTATCAGGAATACCCTTCTCCCTCTAATTTTCCACAGAGATGGAATAAAAGAAGTAGAAAAATAGAATAAAATTGAATAAAACCATTTTGGTTTAAGTGATGCAATATAAAGCCAGAATAAGCTGGAGGAGGAGCTAACAACACTATGGAAAATAGTTTAGGAACCCAAAATAATATCAGGTTGAGCTGATGGTTGAGCTACCAGAGAAGCTGTGGCTGCCCCTGGATCCCTGGAGGTGTCCAAGGCCAGGCTGGGATTCTGGGATTCTGGGATTCTCTGATCTCTATTCACAGATGATGTAAACTCAAACTAAACCAAGGAGGTTAAAACTCGAGTCCCACTGGGTGGTTTAGACCACAAAAAAAGCAAGGAGGGATTCTCAAGGATGGAAGGAAGGAGATGGAATTGTTAAAATAAATCCACACGGGTTTAGCTGGCCTCTGCCTCACAGCAAGGTGGGAGCTCTGCTCAAACCCAGGCCCAAAGGTTCACCCTCACCCTTCCCTACTAGTCCAGACTTAAAATCAGATTAGGGGCAGACAGATAAAGGCGACTTAGGAGGAACACATGTGATGCAGCTTTGTAATCCCTCACGCAACCACCAAGAAATCCTCTCTTGACTCCAACTCCTCTTCCTGCAAAGAGAATAAGGAGTGGAAGAAATGCAGCCAGGTTGGCCAAGCTGCTCCGGGGAAAAAAAAAAAAGTAGGATGAGAGTTATGTAAAAATATTAGAGCTGGGGGAATCATGTTTTGGCCATCTTAACATTTGGATAAAGAAATACAGAAAAAGTTAGGTATGACACATTATTAGAAATGTATTATGGTAAGTCTAAAGCATGTGGTGAATATAAAGCTGCTAAATGGAATATAAAAATAAATATAAATCCACCAAAAAATAAATATAAATATATATCAGTGTATATGTATGTTTATGTGCAATATATATACAATATATATAAAGCACAGTATTTATGTGTTTATAAAACACTGAATAAACGGAAAATTGTATGTACATATAACATTATATGTACATATAAAATGCTATTTATAAACAGTGTATGTGCATACATAACACTATATATATATTAAGAAACACAATATAAATACTGTTACACTGTTATATATTTATATATAAATATCTATATTCAGTGCAATTTAAGAGTCACCAACTTACAACTACATACACTGTATTTAGAGTAGATATTATTAGAAGGATAATATTACCCCAAGTGCCTTTTTTTAAAAAAATACACATTTTAGTCAAATAAAGACATATTTTAATACAGGCATGCATTGAGGAAAAGCAAAACCAAAGGAGCCCCTGCCCTGTGGCCAGGCACTGGCTTTGTACCCCTGTGGCTCTTGAACACACAGTCACTCTGATGCCTCAAAATATGTCACCATCACTCTTAAGCCAAAAATAATAATTGGTAAATAATGTTCTCCACAAATGTTAGACACAGGTGTAGCTCAGGGGAGGGTGGGTTCCCTCAGCTCTGTGTTTGTGAGCTCTGACTTCCACAGAAGATCCCAGCCTTGGACCAGGACTCCCAGTGCTGGGCAGGACCAGGTGTCCAGACCCTCCAAACTCCTCAAATTCATTTCAGCCCCTTCAATCCCAGTGAGAATTGTGAGAAATTCCATCCTCGAGGAATTTCTGGAGAAGACTCTCTCCATTTTGAAGCTTTTCTCTGCAAACACCAAGGAGTTGGCACATGGATTTTCTGAAACATTTTCAGCACCCCGAGGGAGTGAGATGCTCAGTTCTCCATGACTTTCAATCACTGTTTGCACCAAATTCTTGTTAAATCCTTTTTAAACTCCTCAAAATTCCCCTCCCGAGTCGCACACAGTGAACCACACCAAGGCCAGAACACCACAGGCCTTTGCAAGATATTCCTGACAGAATGAGCAGCAAATATATTTATATTTGGTGAAGGGAGACAACAAAAAAATAAATGCATGAGAGTACACCAGAGCAAGTGCAGTGGGAAGGCTCTTTGCTCTAAAAACACGACAGAAATGTAATAAAATATTTATGATTAAACCAAACCCATGGCATGTGTAAAAACCCATCAAAACTGACAGTAGGAATCTGGACAACAATATCAAGCGGAGTTAAATATCTGTGAAACTCCAAATTCACAGATTTGAAAGCGAGAAAAGCAAAACTGCCTTTTCTGAGTCAAACATTTATAATTTATGGGCACAACAAGCCATCCATGATTGGTTAATTCCTGTGTGTCACTCGTGTCCTCTGTGGCCTCAGGCTCAGCCATTCCCTCAGAGGCACCAATATATTCCACACTTGTGACCACACACATGACCACAAGCTGGAGGGGGAAGAAGAAAAAAAAAAGAAATCAAATTGTCAGACTTTATTCTATATTTTTTCTTGGTAATCACTCTTTGAAGAATGATCAGACATAAAGAACAAAAGGAAAAAAAACACTTTAACATGTTTTTTCTCGTGCTTTCTGGAGTTTCTTGTATCCACACCAGAGGTTTGTCCTCCTTTTATAAAGTTATTCATTCAAAGCACCTAAAAGTATTTTCTCCAATGCATTCCATATTTAATGGAATTAAATTAATGGCTGGACATCTCACAGAAGTTATAAGAAAAGTCCTGTAATAACTTTTATTATAAAAGAGTTCTGTTTAAGATAAACAAACAAACAGTACTGCAAGTTATTAACTAATATAAATTGTCTGGGTCTGGGTTTCCCTTCCTGCTTCACTTCAGGCTCCTACATCTGAAATTTTATTGCCTTGCTTCAGTTTAGCATTAGTGATTCTCAGAGACACAAAACCGACTCATTGAAATATGGATTCATGAGGAAAGATTTACACTATAAATTACAATTCCAGAAAAACTACTAAAAAAACCTTTGAAATTATGTTTATTTAACTACTTCTATTTAAGTTTACATACAAGAATAATCCTCAGCTTGTGCAATCCTTATTTTTAACGTTTGAAATGACTTGACATACTGATAGCATATAAACATTTCCTTAGAGCTGGTGACACCTTATTTTGTACCTAAAAAAATCAGTATTTTGCACACATTGCAAATTTATTTCAGATACATTTGCATTAAATTCCATTTTAAGCAGCACGCTGAAAACAGGGGGAGAAAGAAAGGAAAGAATGAAGTTTGCCCAGTCCAAGGCTAATGCTATCTGCCTAATCAGCCTCTTCCAAAGAGATTATGCAAACTTGTCTAGGAGAAAAAAAATAACCTTAAGTGTAATTACCATAAAAATATCTTATTACCAAACAGAAGAAAGTGCTCACTGCTGCCCTCTCCAACATATGATTAGGAAAAAATTTGCACTCTAAAGTTTAGGATTTATTAGCTTAACCTCTTTTTTATTGCAGGTTTCATTTAAACTTCAAAACATTCAAATAACCTTTTATATTGGAACTGTGTTTTGAAGCTCTTTTCTCTTCTCATGGGCCCAAATTATTATGAGACTCCTGCCTCCCATATTTGCCTGCTCCTGGTATAAAAACATCACCCCTGAATATTCACTTGCTTTTGTTGAGACAGGAACTGATCTGGGAAGAATTCTCTCTGCACAATTTTTCAAACCCCTGGCAGTGATTAACCGGAATTATGGGACAGATAAAACACTGAATATCACATCAGCATTATTGTACACAAAGCTTGAGAGGTGCAACTGACTTATTGGCACTTCCAAACAAATTTAAACTACTGGAATAAATATTTGGATCCCACAATTTAGTTTATCAGGACTGCTGCTCAATTTTTGTACTTTAGGCTTCTAAATCCATGTGTAAATGTTTGTGTTTAGACTATTAATACCAAAACCAGCAAACACTTTTACATTAGTTTTTCCTGACCTCCTAATCCATTTCCAGTCTTACACAAACAAACCCAAAACCCTCAGTGGTGGAAGATGAAATCTCTGGTTCACTGTGCATTCTCTCCCTGCACTGATATAAATGGAAGCTTTAAAGAAGCATTTTCCATCTGTGCTCACAGCAAAAATTAAATGGAGAAACTACTAAAATAATGAATGGTGGAGTTATCATAAAACAATTTAAATGCAGCCTGTGTAGAAGCAGAAAAGGCCTATGTTTTTAGTTCAAAGAAATAAACACACACAAAGAATATTTGTTTGCATGGAAAATACTGAAATTACTCAAAATTACAGCAGTGGGAAGATCATTAGCGTACATGGCACTTATTTCACCCAGGGGCTCTTATCCCAGCAGCACATTGATAACAAATACCAGGTATTGGGTATAATCATAATAAATGCTGACTGAAATATGAAACTGATGATTGTTAGGTCTTTTTTTAATCATAAAATCACAGAATGGTTTGGGTGTGAAGGGTCCTTCAGGACCATTTTGTTCCAACACCTTCCACTGGGCCAGGTTGCTCCAGGGCTGACATTGGGCCACAACTTCCATGTGCTTCACCAACCTCACAGCCAAAAATTTCTCCCTTAGATCTTATCCAAACCTCCCCTCTCTCAGTTTGAATCCATTTCCTTCTGTCCTGACTTCTCAAAATCCCCACCCCAGCCCTTTTGGAGGCCCTTTAAGGCCCTTAAAGGCTACAATAAGTTCACCCAGAGCCATTTTGCTGCTTGGATGAATGGGAGAATCCTGCTCTGGATGGATCCAGCTGTGACCTGGGCACAGGAGAGGCCAGAGAAACCATTAAAGATTTATTCCTGACAAAACAAATTAGGCCTGGCTGTGCAGCAAAGGCCCTTGTTAGTCACATGAATTAATTCCTTACTCACGCCATCAGCACCAGGAAATTCATTCCAGCAGCAGCCCGGGCTGGGTGGATGAGGGGAAAAAAAACCCACTGAGAGCTCAGGCAGAAGCACATCAGTCCCAAAAAAACACTGGAGAAGGGAATTCACATGATTTGATGATTTGGATGAACACAGAATTCAAGATCTTGCTCGTCCAGGAAGCTGCTGAAGAATTTAATTTCAAGTACATGAATAGGCCCAGCGTGTTTGGGCCTGCTGGAGGCACCAGGCCTCAACGATCTCCTCAGGCCTTTATTGTACTTGCCTTTCCCTCTAGATCAACTTCAGAACATGAAAAAACCCTAAAGCGTACAGAAAAAAATAGTTTCTACCAAATATGCAGTTACTCTAAGGAAAAAACTGCAATGCTCAGTTGGCATTAAAGGCATAAAAAAGTGCAAATTGTTGTTTTGGCTGGAAATGATCTTTCTCATTTTAACATATCTTACAGAAATTTAAACACTGGCTGAAAGAATAGCTCTTAAAAATTATCAGAGTGGTGACACTTGTGTTTGTGTTTCCTCCAAGCACCTCTTGCCACACAGCCACAGGAAGCACAGCCCTGTGTTTGTCAGCTGCAAGGAACATTTCTGCACTGTTATTTCAAATTTAGGTTATGAGCAATGCCAGCTGATGAATTCCAGTGGGGAAATGTCTTTAAAATCTGACATCTCAGTGCTGAAGAGCCTTGGCGTGTCTGGGGCAAAGTGTTTTTCCTCTGAACTTGTGCTCAGGTCTCTGTGCACACTTTAATTTTAAGGGTTACAGTGAACCCTCTGTTCTCCTGACTTATGAACCTGCGCAGACATCAAAGAAGGCAGCAGGTTTAATTAGACACTTAATTATAGATTAGGATGGTAAGGAATGCATTTGGGAAATAAAAAACATGATTTTCAACCCCAGTCAAATGCCACTGAACAGAGTAACACTGGCACAACATTGGTGGTTCCAACACCTCACACAACTCACAAAAAACAAAGTTTGGGTTGGAGTTTTGGGTTTGGTGTTTGGTTGTTTTTTGTTTTCTTTTTTTTTTTTACCAAAATAGATTCTAAATGTTTTTAGTTTTCAGGTCTGGCACATTTAGTTCTCTGGGCAACCTCTGCCAGGGACTCACCACCCTCAAAAGGAAGAATTTCTTCCTGATATCTAATTTAATCCCAGTTGTTATTCCCCTCTTATTTATCCTGTCAATCCACAGGAAAGGAAAAACTGAAGGTGTTTGGAACTCTTCTCTCCTGTCTGTGTTATCTCTCTTTCATAAAGTAAATTTAATGATATGTTTTTTCTATTGTTGTTTGTAAATTCCCTGCCTGTTTTCATTTTTTGCTACAGATTACTTTCATATGCAGCTTCATTAACATTAACACCCTCCACTAGAATAATTAAATTATTATTAAATAAAACAGGCCTTTGTTATATAAGGTCCCAAGTCAGTTTTCAAAATAATGGCTGGGAACCATCCAACTGCAATTATGCTCTACCTACCTAAATTCTCTTTGTAGTTTTAATTAAAATACATTATCCAGGATGATTTCACCTCCTATTTTAAGTTCTTTTACAGCACTGGTGAAGTGGAAAAAAAATCATCTCTGTAAAGGAATTGCTCTATTTTGTGGACTCAAATAAAGAGAATTAATAGTTCTAGGTTATCCTAGCATGCAATGAGAGAATTCAGTAATCTCTAAAATGATCTTTAAAGTAAGATTCATTGTGTTAGAGGGAAAAATTGGGAAATTTGGAGTGCTTTATCACTGAGAAGTGTTCTTCCTACAAGTGAAGAACGTTAAGGGAATGCAAGTCAGAGATAGATGAATGCCCTTGAACAATGACAAATAAAATAGAAACATGGGGTGAACACATAAGATTTGCCACAATAACTCAGCAGCTGAGAAATGCCAAAGGAAATAAGAATCTGAGAAGCAGAGATCTCCAGAATGATCAAGCATATTTATTAATAAATGAGGCTGACAAACCAGCTAAAGGAGGAGAGGGAAAGCACTGGTAATGCAGTGTATTTCTGGCAGACATTTAACACTGTGGAGTTTTCATAGGAATAATTTTTTTAAATTTTATTTAATATTCTTTGCAATCTCAGAAGATTTCTAAGCAAGTCCAGGTAATCATACCTCTGCACCAAAATCAGAGAGACTGTTTAACCTGCTTTATCAGTTACTAGCACTGAGTTTGCTCTTTGTTTTTTGGAATTCAGTGAATCAGCATCCAGTCCCTACAAGAATTCCAAGTCACAACCCAAAAGGGAAACCCTTGTATTAATAAATTCCTTACTCAAATTCCAGCACCCAACGATGTCCCGCAGGATATTGTGTCAGTGAGGAGTCCCCAGGAATTCTGTGGAATCAAAATGAGTTATAGAAGATATTTTCGAACAAAAACATCCTTCTCTTCTTCTGAGAGTTGTTCTGTTCCCAGAGAAACACAGAGGTGCTCCCAGGAATTTCTGAATAAAATATCAAAGCCATCAGGATGGAATTACTGCAGTAAAACTCACTTCAGCCCAAGCAGCTGGTTCAGTTTAGATAATAAGGCAGAGACAGCAATTTTCATTTCAAAATTCATTTCAAAACTTGATTTTCCAAAGTACAGCCAGAAATTCTTGAGAAGCACAACCTGGTGCATAAGAGTGATCCAGGAAACTCCAAGGTTCTGTTAATGTACTTTGAAACAAATTTATTTTTCACATTTTTCATTTTTTTTTCAAATTCTCAAATGTTTCACTTTGTTTTTCAAATTGACTTTTCAAACTTGCAAATTTTTAAAACCTGATACACAGCTGTGATCAGTGCAACTGCTAAGTCCCATTAATGTAATTGATACCAATTTATTTTAATTACACCCCAAGACGTTTTCCCAACCTGGAAGTTAAATCCCATTTGAACACT
>VXBU01010832.1:94045-117797 GCA_013400315.1 Bombycilla garrulus | reverse complement strand
GCTCACACACATTTGCACAAAAACTGGAGTTTGAATATTGATGGAAGAGACCTGAAATGAAAGTTTGATTTTTTTTCATAGAAATATGTAAATAAAATAAAATAGACAATCACCCTTGTTTTTAGGATCAATAATTTATTTCTTTTTTTTTTACATTTTTCAATTTGTTACAGGAGAAGAAACACTTGCTAATGGAAGTGACATGTTTTTGAACCATTTTCCAAGGAAATGGAAAAAGTTAAGCATATTCCCTAGGATGCACATCAATGACTAAGCTGCCAATATTAAATCAATTTAAGCAAGTGCAGTCCCTAGTTAAATCAATTAGTTTAAGGACTCTCCTTCTCCTATAGGAAGACTAAATTGTAGCATCTAATTTGCCTTTTTTTTTTTTTTTTTTAAATCCTGAAGTCTCAATCTTTTCTCTCTCTCTCTCTCTCTACTTAATCTGCAAAAAGTCAAACAGGCTGAAGCCAAAGCCACAGAATGGATTCTGTGCCAAGGTTCCTTCTATTCCTGGTGAGCTCCTCAGTTCCCTCCTGCCCCAAAAAGGAAACAAAAGACTCCCAGTTTTCTGAAAACCAGATTCTCTGCATGACAGTGCATTGCATTGCCACAGGATGGGCAACAGTGGATGTTCTCCTAGCAAACAAATCACTACCAAGGTACAAAGAATTAGAAATTAACTCGGTAAAAACGCTCCTAACGTTTTCCCAGTGCTATAGTAACCAGAATCCTACTTTCCTTCCACAAAAAATAGATATATTTTTTATAAATACATTTTAATACAGACAATTATGTTTCTATGCCAAGGAAAAAAAAGAAAAGTCACATTCAAACAGGTTTGCTGGGTGTATTAAGATACAAGCAGACAGCAGAGCAGGCAGGAGCACAGGGTTTTTTTTGGGGGGCTGCAGACACACAAACACCACTTCACCACTGCCCAATGATGAGGAGAACAACTGAGCTGCAAGGGGAGACCTGGAGCATCACACCCCTCAAATAAACCAGCAATTTCCATGTAGATTAAATGCCAGGAACTCTCAAAGGTGTTTAACATTAATACTGAAAAGCCTCTACAAATTTAGGCATGTTCACACTGGGGGTAGAGAGAAGAACCTCGAGCATGAGATCCCAGCTGCCTCAGACCCAGGAGAAAATTGAGTCACTCACCATGGCCTTGAAGCTCTTGGGTCCAAATTGCTGAAATTAATTTTTTTCTGTCCTTGTCTTCCTTTCCCTCACTTTTACCCCACACAAACTCGTCCAAATTTTGTGCCACACACGGCTCCAGCTGCCGCCCTGCAGCCCCAAATGACAGCAATGAATTCTATGGTTTCCTTCTTTACCAGATCTAATTAAAACTGAGCTGTTAACCATTTTTCCAGGTTATGAATAATTAATAGAGCATTTTTATAATACTTACTAAATATGACAGTTGGGTATTAGCATTTTCTTACCTTAAATAGCCCCAATCTTTGCATGACTAAGAGTTCCCTTTAACTTTTCTCATTAAGATTGGGGTTTATTTTTTATGGGTCGATATGAAGGATGAGTCTCAATACACTTAAACAGTTTTTCTCAAACTGAAGGGATCTGGAAGTTGGTAGCCTGCATGTTTTACACACAGCCAGCCACCACTGTGACACTACACAGGATTTTGGAATACAACTCAGAGGACAGAGGTGGGAAATAGAGCATCTTACTGACCTGCTCAAAAAAACAAGACACAGAGAGAGATTATGAGCAAGAGCTAAACCCCACCAGATTGTTTTCAACCCTGGAGAGACTTTCTACATTAAAATAAATAAATAAATAAATTCTTCCAAGTCAGGAAGGGTGGATCATTCAGTTATTTCAGAAATGTCACCACGTAACGGATAATTCACAGAAACAATTTTGGCTTTTGCCACTGAACTGAGAGCAAAGTTTCTAGATTTTCAACCACAGCTGATGTGTTAATTCTAAAAAGAAATGGTTCTCTCCCTGTCACGGAAGTGTGAGTTATTAGAGCATGCAGCTCACCACCAGTGTATTGCTGCTTTTCTTAAAAACACTGATGACTACAGGAATCCAAGACTGACAAAGTGAAAAAATATGTCAAATTATAATTTCCCTGAAAGAATGTGTTGAGCTGTAATTTCCCTGTCTCACAGAAAAATTATGTCACTATTAGCACTCAGAGAGATTTAGTTTCTTTTTCCAAGATCAAGTCATTGTGTAAAGCACACACTTAATCCTGTTTTATGACAGGAAACAGCCGGGCATTATTAGCAGATAATCTTGGTTAGCTCTTGCATGTTTTCTTTCACTTTCAGAAAGTCAGATCCCAAATTGCCAGGCTGGCTTGTTAAAACAGAGCTGCAGTGCTAATTAAAATCATGTTTAAAATGAGATCAAGGAAGAAAATACAACAATTCCTTTTTTCCCAGTGCCAATATTTGGTGATTTCACAACAAACTTCCCAAAGTAAACCCAATAACGATGAATGTTAAAATACAAAATAGTAGCTAGTCAAGAAGATTAACAAATTCTTCTGTGAACAATGCTGCTAAGACTTCATTCTCAACTGGTTATTAATAAGAATCAGCTGCCAATTTAAGGGGAAAAAATGAGGGTTTCACAACTGGGCTGCAAACTCAGCTCCCTTGCAGAAGGAAGTTGAAATTATTGGGTGCTGCACAAAGTTTGGTCCTTAACACTAAATTCTGAAGGTGTTTTTTAAGCAAAACAAGGACAGGAGTGGCATTAAAACAGCAACTCAGCAGCCAAAGTTTTTGAAGAAAAGTTTTTCTAGTGCTGTTTGTGTGCCTCATGTGATGTACCACACGTGATGCTGCTGCAGGAGCAGGTGGGAAAGGAGCAGAACCTCTCTCCTGGGCAGCGATTCCCACGTGTTTGCAAAGATTGTGGATGTGGATAACCTTGAGGAAATGCCAACAAAGAGTTCCCAAGTGAAACAGGGAGATAACAGTGATAACGGCTCCAGTGGGACACAGAAAAAAGCACCTTCATTGCACTTCCCACAGGAACTTCTGTTGTTTGCCCTGGTTTAGGAATCAGAATTTGTTACTTGTGGCAAACTCTGGGGGTTTTTAATAGGAGTAAAATTGTCCCAACTGAAAAGCTAAAGCTAATATTTTATTAAAATTTTATTATGATTTTATTGAAAATGTCCAGTCTTTTTTTCTGGCTTAAAACATTCCTAATAATATTAGGCAACAAACTCACTCAGTGTAATATCTCCCATATCATTCACACTAAATTTTCTGTGAGACTGGAATTATTACATATATAATCTGAATTATAAAAGATTTCAGGAGAGGAGCAGCTGATAATTCATCCTCTTGTGTTTAACCTCAAACCTACCTCAGAAAAAGGCCAGAAATTCCATCCACACTCTGCCCTCCTGTGAACACAGTGACTTTTTCTTGGTTCTTTTATAAGGGGCATGTCCACCACTCAAATTTCCCTTGATTAGAGTAATATTTTTATGGAATTACTCTTTTTTTTATAAGTCTTGAAAGGAGGTAACATAAAAAAGGAGCAGGACATGACAATTTGAGAGGAAACTCCATCAAATGACCCAAGAGTCCACACCAAAGTACAACTGATCTCATCACAACTTATTAAATAGCAATTCCAGGCAAATCCCATTCCTAAAAGTCTTTTAAAAATCTTATGCACAGAAGTGACTGTTATGAACAGCAGGTGAAAAATAACCCCCAAAAAAAAACCCTGTACAGAGTGGTAATTATAAACACACACTGTTTTGTCTTTAAATCAACATTTTTTTCTCCTGCAAATTGAAACAAAACTCAGAAATACTTAAAACCTGCAAAATGTCATTGGATATATGATTTAACAGCCCTGATGAAAAAAAAAAAAAAAAAGAAGTTGGGGGAGGAATGAAAACATTTTTGAAACTATTTTCATTATTAGTAATTATTGTGCTATAAAATTAATGGTCAGTAGCTCACAGTACTGCACAAATAATGAGGAAATCCTTTGTATCTCTCAAACTGATCAGTCAGCCGTAGGCTACGTGTATGATTTAATACACTAGAGACAAAAAATAGTGATAAACACAAGACCCACTGTGATAAGAATTACTACAAGCTTCTACTTGTGTAAAATCAGTGAACTTGACACACTTTTGTAGCTACCAAGCTCAATAAAAACTGTGCTGTAACCTAAAATTGCTCTGATTTTTTTTTTAAAAACTGCCTCCTCCCTCAGCAGTCAAAAAAGCCAAGCCAAACACAAATGGTGACACACCGAAAAGTGACCACAACCCCAACAAGAGCACAAAAACCTCCCTGTCCTCAGGCTACACTTGGAATTGTTTGTGGTCCTGTCTGACGTAGGCTGCGACTACAGAGATGCTCATCACGACTGGAAATGGTATTTTTATAAAAATTATTACGATTATTACACCTATCTGAGGCTAACATAGAATGTTCCACTTCAACTCACAGAATTAGACATGGAGACATCGAGTATTTATAGAAATATCTACAGACTGCAACTGTCTTTTATTTTTGTCGGTTTGTTTTTTTTTTTAAGTATCAGTGAACTGACCTTCAGAGTAAGGGTTTCATGACAACAAGTCACCCCACACTAGTTAATTCTTGGTGTTGCTATTTCTTGGGCTAAATTGGTGTTAAACTTCTTCCAGAGTCTGAAGAGAGAACTTTTACTAAATCTTTTGCTGTGTGTTAAAGTTGTAGATTATTAGATTTAGTTTCACCTGTATTAATATCTGATGAGAAACATTTTTAACTAAGGGGAAACACTGTCTTAACCTCCTTTAAATGCAGATACAAATAGAAAATTGTTAATTCCCCACTCCCCAGCTACCCTAGACAATTAGAATGTTGCTCTAACAAGCAGTGCTGAAGTCCTTATCTTGGTATCGAGCAGAGATGAAAGAAAACAGACATAGGAAATGAAAAGGCTGAATGTCAAATAAAGCAATAATGTTAAATAAAACTAAAATCCTTCTGTTTTTCCTGAATATTCTGCAAAAAACTGAACTTAATGGAATGTACTTATGGAGGTTCATAGACCCATGATGCCATTTTACCTTCATCTGAAATGTAAAAGGAATGTAAATGTAAGAGCACGCAATTAACACAGCCCTGTCAGTGAACTATTGCTCTTCATTGCAGGCTTTGGTGTTTCCAAGGTTAAACAGAACATTACACAGAAGGATTGAAACTAAAGGATGAAATACTCATGGAGAGAGCCAATCTAAAGATGAAACTCGCCTTTGTGAGATGTTTTGCTCGATATTTTCAACAGGCTGGACAAGTTAAATTGGCCTTTGAAGCATTCACAAAGAGAAGCAACCACCCAAACCTCTGCCTTTGCATCCATCCACTCCCATGGTTTCTCTGATTACATTCTTTGGGAAAGCAATCCTAAAAGATACTCGAGGGCAAGAACATAAATTCCCAGAATTAGGGCAAAACCCCTCAGGTCCCACAAGGCCATTTTCAAAGCAGACACTTAAAGAAACTTAGGGAAGTGGCATCCAAAAATCATTTTAGCTTAAAAACTTCTGAAGAACTGGGTCTGCTTCAAAGCTCAAAAGAGATGTCATGAAACTCCTACTGTGGCAAAGAGTCCTTGGTTGGTGGATCCTTGTCCAGGGGACGTTGCAGGCAGCGGAGCTGGAGGTGTTGGGATCCCTGACGACTTCCAGAGGGAAGGGGAGGCCAGCACAGCTGGGGCTGTCCAGCCCACGCTCAAGGTCCTCCACTGTATGAATAATCTGCCTTGTTGTGCATCACCAGCTTGTTGTCTACAAAGTAGAAACTGTCCGACTGTGTCTCGTAGGGATGCAGGATCATCTCTCGAACTGTCAGGGGGAAAAAAGCCAAACAAAATTAAAGGTGACGCTCCAGGCTGGGCTCGAGCACTGCTCAGGGTCACCCAGGCAAAAATTAGGTGAAAAACCAACACCCAAATTGCCCAAACCACTCCTCCTTGGTGTCTTTTAAACAATTTGAGCATAATCATGGAATTTTTATGTTGAAAAACTCTCTTAAGGCTTTAAAATCCAATCTGAATTCATTAAACCTCTCTGCCATATCCACACCTTCTTTGAACACCTTCAGGGATGAAAAATGTTCATAATCCAAATAAGGCACCATATAAATTAAGGCACCATATAAAGGGGACCTCAGAACAAGAGCCCATTACATTTTGGGTTGGGATTCTTTTCGTTTTGTTTTTAAAAACAGTGATAAAACAGGAAACTCAAAGTAAATTTGTTCTGGCCTGACAGCAGGGCTTCACTGTGTTTTCACAGACTGTAATATTAGTGCTGACACACACAATTAAGGGTTGTAAAGAGGAAGATCACAGAGATTTAGTGCTTGTGCTATTGTGTCTTGGGAGAGAGGAGAGAAATTAAAAGTTATGTTCATACTAAAACCTCTCAAGCTCACAGTATAGCACATCAAACATTAAAACAGATCATAACATTTATGTTATCCATTTATTGGATGCCTTTCTAATCTTATTTTTTGCTTGTTTTATAACACAATTATCTTTTTTCTCCCTGATACCTAAGCTTCCCTTTTATGAATTAAAATTAAAAAAAAAAAACAAAACAAGCAAGTGCCTGGTGTGTGATGAGATACATCCTACTGGAAAACAAAATCAGTGTTAATACAGATATAAAAGGATGAATTATTCTACCCAACCCACTCTCTAGAGACAGCTCATAAAAAAGGGCTCCCCCAAACCTCCTCAGATGAACACCATGGTGTGACAACCCAGAAATGAAAGTTTATAATAAAGAGCTTACTGAGATCCTCCGAGAGCTGGGGGAATTCGTAGATGTGCTCACAAGTATTTTTACTGCTGGGGATGCAGAAGCCAAATTCAAAATCAAAACTTTTCAGCAGCTGGTCACGGAAGTAGTGCCTCTCAATCATACGGAAATTATTAATGGGTTTGTCCCCTACTGTGAATTCCACTCTGAAAAAGAAAGGTAAAACTGACGTGAGCTTTTATGCTTCAATAAGATCTGCACCATTCCTGAAAGGCAGAAGAGAGTTCTGAAAAAAGAAAAAAAGAAGGCAAAAATATAAAAAACCAAATTCTCGTTTCCTCTTTTACTGAAAACATTCTACAGGGACACACCACAGCATTAGATAAACATCTTAAAACTCATCCAGTTTCACTCCTGCCATGGGCAGGGACATCTTCCATTGCTCCAAGCTCCATCCAACCTGGACCTGGCCTTGGACACCTCCAGGGATGGAACAGCCACAGCTGCTCTGGGCACCCTGTGCCAGGGCCTCAACACCTCACAGGGAAGAATCCCCTCCCAACATCCCAGCTAACCCTGCCCTCTGGCACTGGGAGCCATTCCTCCTTGTCCTGTCACTCCAGGTCCTTTCCAAAAGTCCCTCTCCAGCTCTCTTGGAGTCCCTTCAGGCACTGGGAGGTGCTCTGAGGGCTCCTTCTCTTCTTTGGAAAGTCTTCCCACTTTATTTCACCTCTTTTAACACCAATCTCTTCAGCACCAGGCCTACCCCGACCAAACAGCCTTAAGTGACAGAGAAGGCAAGAGATTTGGAGACCCTCACAATAAATGAAAAAGCCCCACGTTCAATCAGCTTCCTGGCAGGATGAACATGGATGAGATGGGTTTTTTCCCTAAGATTTCAGCTTTTTCTGTGCCAGGCCAAGGACAGAAGGGGAGTTACTCACGTGGCTCCCACTTGCCGCAGTCTGAGGAAGGCCGGGGTGAACTGATAGCGCACGAAGCGTCCGGCGTTGGGGTCCACGTCCTTCCTGTCATTGTGCTCCCGCTCTGCAAGAGCCCAAAGAAAACTCTGTCAGAGCTGCCCGAGAACCAGAAACTCAGGGGAAATACTTGTGATGGTGCTCTTGTGCCACATAAGCCAGGAAACCACTCTGGTGCTGAGCTCACCCTCCTCCCGTCCTGAGGCCTCCACCACTGGTCACTCAGAGATGGAATGTTGCAAGATCACCCTTTGGTTTGAGTCATTTCTTATTCTCTGGATTTCTATTCCTCAGCTACTGCTCCTACCTCACATCAGAACTGCACAGGGACTCTGAACAAACCATTTCCCTTTAGCATGCTTGGTTTGCTACCTATGAGCTACAGAAAACTTCCTCTCACCTGCAGGGAGGTGGGGAAGGGTTAAAAGTGCTTGGCCAGGAAAAACACAGTTGCCCTGGGTTTTTGTCACCACTGGCAACAGGCAACACTTGGATGCTCACAAGTAACACCTAAAAATTAATTAAACCAAAAACAAAAAGGCAAATGTTCAGTTTGTTTAATTTGCCCGTTGGCAGTTTTTCCCTTTTGGAAATACCATTTTCCTGACTCCTCAGTGAGAGATGTTAAACAAACAGCTCAACTATGTGCAGGGGGCACAAACTGATGAACAGCCAAGATAAAAACACCCAGTGATCTCCTCCTCCTCCCCTGCTCCTGTTTACAACATCCATCTGTCCCTTCCCATCACAGATGGCAACAGGAAGAGCTCAACAGCAGCCAGCTCTGCTCACCCTGTTGGTACAAAGAGACACCTGAAAACCATTCCTGCTGCAAGACGGGGCTCCAGCCCTCCTGCAGTGGAGAAATTCTGCTTCTTCTGGGAAATGTATGGAGTAAAAGGAGTGGGGAAAGGCAAAAGGAAGCATTTGTTCATGGAAACCTTATTTTGTGTGTGCACTCACCTGAAGCTGCTGGCTTGGTGATTTCAAACAAGACCGTGCCAGATTCCATGTCCCGGATTTTGAACCTGGTGAAGTCTATCTTGTAAACATTTTCCTCTGGAGTGCACAAATAATCTGCAGAGGGGAAGCAAATTTAAATGAAGGCTGCCCTGAAATACACAGGAATTTCTGGGTGTTTTTGGAGGCCACACCAGCAGTGAGAGCAGCCCAAATGCATCTCCACTACTGCCTGTTTTAATTCAAAACTGATCTCTCTGAAGACAGATCTCTGCTCAGACAGGACAGGGGAAAGAATTCTCTCCCCCAACACTTGGAGGACATCACCTTTTCCCAACCCTGTGCCAGCAACTTCTGCATCCATTTCCTCCTGGGGTACTAAGACTGGTCAGCACCTCCATCAAATCCCAGCCTTTCTAGTGTTAAGAGGCTTTGCCTGCTTTAAAAACTGCCCTGTGGCAGAATGTGAGGGCTAAGCAGCTTTGGGAGCACTAAGCCGACTGCACTTAGCTGGAACAGGAGTGTCCTCCCCTGTGCCACCTCCCTGCTCCAGCCCTCTGCAGACAAAGCATGGCCTCTTCCCCCCACTGATGCTCATCCCACTCCAGGGTTTGTTTTCCTCAACACTAGAAGTGATGTTGAAGCCTTTCCCTGTGTTAGGAAAACAGGGAGCAGAGCCCATCCCTGCTTCGAGTATCTTTGAGAGAAAGTCATGGAATCACAGAATCGTTAAGGCAGGAAAAGCCCTCTAAGATCATCAAGTCCAACTTTTCACCCTGCACTGCTGTGTTCACCACTAAAGCACGTCCCGAGTGCCACATCCACAGGCCTTTTGAACATTTCCAGGGATGAGGATTCCACTACTAAAATCCCCACAGTTTTGGCCTTCAGCCGTGCTGAGCACTGAGCCAGCTGCTGGCATAGGAATCATCCTCCTCCCTGGGGAAGGAGCACACACGGCAGAGATTGAAAGCAGCTCAAATAACTCACTTTACCCTGACAAATCTAAAGAAATGCTGTATGTAGACAAGTCAGGTCAGCTTTCAAACAACAGCAAGTTTGATTGATGCAGGAGACTGCTTCTGAAGGTTCCAAGGTGAAAATAATACTTTAACATTCTAATTCAAAGCACTTTCTCAGCTAGTAATTCCTGCTGTTAATCTGAGCTAATCACTTATTTCTGTCTGCTTTCCTATTTCTGAAACTCCAACAAATCCATCCACTTGAGGCCTAGTCACTGACTACATAAAAACAAGTTACAAGTGCTCAGAGCTCAGACCTGCCCATGCCAACCCAACTTCAGCACGGGTCTGAGAAATCCAGGATCACTGTGAAAAGCTTCTGAGCTCCTGAGCATGAACACCTGGCACCAGCCTTTCCTAGAAGCCTTTTATTCTTTCCAAACCTCCATAACTTGGAGAACTGTCCAAGTAAACTCGATGCAAGGAGCAGAGGTGTTAAATGTTCTCCCTGGACAGTTTTGCTGCTCTCCAACAACCCCATATGGTGAATACTCAAAGGAATGCCAGAGAATTTGTGGATGCTTTGTCCCTGGAAGTGCTCAAGGCCAGGCTGGATGGGGCTTGGAGCAACCTGGTCTAGTGGGAGGTGTCCCCTCCGTGGCAGAGGGGATGGAAGGATGATCTTTAAGGTCCCTTTTAAGCCAAAACACTCTGAGATTGTACAATTCTATAAATGGGTGTTCAGGGAGAGGTCAAGTGTTCAAAGCATCCCTGGCATTTGGCAGGGATTTTCCCTTCCCTATCAACACAGCACAAGGAAAAACTGACACCAGCACCCACGCTGTCAGGAAGAACAAGCTAAAAGCTCAACTTCTTTACTACCACAAGAAAACACAAGCCTGTGTCTGGTCAAATAACCCAAGAACTGCACAAAAATCTCCTTCTGTGTCTTTAACAGCAGCCAAGAAGACAGGACAGGAATTTAAACCCAGCCCTTGCCTTAGGCCCTGATGTTTAGCATTCCTCAGGGAGATGTCCTGCAATTACACCGGTGATTTTAGGCTCTGACACATCAGCCACCCCAATTCCTAACCTGCCCCACAACTCCCCAGCTCGGAGCACCAGCATGCAAAACACAAACTGATGGAAGCAGGCGCAGCCTCCCACAGCCCAGCTTCCCCTCTCTAGGCCCACGGCCACTGCCTGTTCCCTGGGAAGGCTGTTGGGAACAGGCAGCAGTCGCCAAGGAGCCCGGGACACCTTCCCTGGAGCACGCTGGCAAATCTGAAGCCTCGTTTGTCTGCAAGTTAATTATTAAGTGTTTCTACTCCAGCAGAATTCCTGCCCATCCAGCACCATGGCAACAGCTTTATCCCCCTCCTTGGCAGCAGCGTTGCTGCAGTAACAGTGTCCATGACTCATCTGGAGCACAGGAGAGCCAAGCAGAGCCTCCAAAGAGGAGTAAACCCCGGCTAGAATCCCCACCAGGCTCCTGCCCATTGATGTTTGTACCCCTACACTGTTATTTTCTGACTCTTTATGCCCTGATGTTTTAAATACTTTTTTTGTTTTGTTTTGGGGTTTTTTTAATCAGCATGCCAATATACAACTGGATGCCATCCGGGAAGATCAGCTGCCAGAATACTGCAATCAAATGGGTTTTTTCCTTCCCCTGGCAGTGCCCAGTCTCCTAGAAAGGAAAAGAACCCAGAGGAATACATATTCCTCTCAGTCTGTATTACATTTGTTTCTGCTATTCCTGTTCAAAGATCAATCAAAGTAGCCACGTGCTGGTTTTTTCCCCACACGTAACAGGAGCCTGGGGCTGCACTGGGAGGTCTTATTGGGAACGGGCTGCTTGCAATTGGCAGATCCTTCTGCTTAGCTGAGCACTGTCAGATTTGCTAATCTCATCCCATACACACTTATTTTTAAATTACTGTAGGGCCCAGTTGCCCACACTTCCGTGACTCACTTCCATGTATCATCTGCTTCCCTTATCCTAATTCACCGTCGCCACAATTTGGGGAAGGGAGGCAGCAGCCGTGGTTATTTTAGCTGGGAATGAGGCAGATCAAACCTCCACGGAGGGGATTGTTACCGAGAATGGTGGGTTGGTCTCTCAGGACAGAATATTTTGTTTCTTCCACTTCCCCTGAAGCAGGTTGTGCTGTTTCCCTGTTAATAACTGAACCATCACGGTGTGTCCCTGAGCCTTCAGTACTCACCTGATTTAGGGATGAAGGCAGGGACACAGCAGCACTGCCATGGAAAACCCATCAGATTGGTTTTTATCCTAAAGTTCCCACATTTAGTAGTCCAAAAAAAAGGTCACAAAAGAGGAGTATTTCCTACCCTTTCCTAAAGCCCAGGGAACTGTCATGTCCAAGACCTCCATCCCCAAACCTTTACTGAAAACAATTCACCTGGAATTAGCAGCCACTTCTCACTCACACATCTCCACTCCTGAAGGTGCCTCTCCAGCTTCTTTCCCATAACCTCTGGATCATGCCCAAAGATCTGCAACTCTCCACTTTCAGGGACAACTTCTATCTTAAGACCTATCACAATTGTGAAGAGTTTGGGTCACAACCAACACCCCTGTGGTGGTCTGAGGAAGCAGCAGAGGTGATTGGCTTCCTGAATCTGCCTCAATTAATTCCTTCACAAATTCTCCAATCCGCCTTGTAGGAAAAAGTGATTCCAAAGTGACCCCAAACAGGTCAGTGGTCTCTAGCTTTGCTCTCAGAATCAGCAGGTGCTCCTTCCCCTGGAACAGCTCTGAGGTGATACCTCCACTGCCTAATCCAGGGAAGAGACAGTTTTTATGCAGGAAACCTTCCTGCCCTCCCAAACCCAACCAAAATTACAAATTAAACCAGCAGAACAGCCTGGACAATGCCAGCAGGCACTGCCTGTGAACACTGGCACATTCTGAACCCTGGTGCATAATTCCAGGTGTGTATTTTAGCAGCTGGTGTTACAGAGGAGCACAAAAGCTGAGGGATAATGCAATGCTAAATAACACAGGAAAGCAAATAAAGGCACTTTCTCCTCTGGACCTTTCCCTGTCATTTAAACTCATGAGATCAGGTTTGATCCTCTCCACAGAAAGCTAAAATTTGATCCTATATTTCCAAATTTCCTTTGCAACCACCCCACCGGGCACATTTTATCACGAGTTCATGGGCAACAGGAGCCACACTCTTTGTTGTGCTCCTTTCAAGATCCCTTCTCCATCTCTGCAATCAGGAGGAAGCACGTGTCCCCTCTCACAGACACCAGGGATATTTCTGTGCTCATCAGAGTCTAATCTCAGATGGGGCAGCTCCTATTTTAAGGCCTCAAGAGCCCACTAAGGAAAGCAGAGTGTGCCTGGGGTAAGAAAACTGAAAATCTGCTCCTGAAAATGGGTGTAAATCAGGAGGATGCTGTAAAAGAAGAGACTGAGGCAATAGCAGTGACTTGTAACAGAAATTTCTCTCCCCAACACAGAAAACAACAATTTAGGGAATGGATGAGAAGGCTCATGTAGTTATGCAGGCCTATTTCCTAACATGCATTAACCAACAAGGTCAGGAGCTATTTTGAAGCCAACTCCCAAGACATAAGCCAGGTATAAAGCCAAGACAACTGCAGAGGAATTGCCAGGAGCTGGCGATTAGGGAGATTATCAGATTGAAGAGTCTCAGGAGGAAGCAAAAATAGCCCAGACCCCGCACGAGGCCGAGCAGTGACGCAGGACTCGGAGCAGGACCTGAGGGGAAGGCAGGCTTCAGGTGCCATTGATACACCTGCCCAGACAACCTGGCTTCAGTTAAGGAAAAAATAAACCATTTCCTTGCCCTCTGCCTCAGCAGTTCAAGCCCTGTGAAACCAAGCCAGCCAGGAAACAGGATTTACTCCTGTAAAATTGACCAAACCCAAACCATGGGGTTTGGAGAACCAGAGGCCAGGAGGGTTGAACTGGGAGGGAAGCAGCTGCCCTCTGACCCAGCTCTGGACTCAGGCTGCTGCAGTGTCCCAGGGGGAAAATCCTCCACCAGAAGGATCCCACAGCGGTTTTTCCACAGCAGCACATTTACTGTCAAGGAAGCAGAGGGATTTAGGCCAGAAGGCTCCGGGCTGAGGTACTTCCCAAGCTCCCCAGAGCCCCTCAGTTGCCAAGTTCTACTGCACAGCTCACCAGGCTCTGATTTCTGTGGCAGCCTGCTCATCTCTTTTTTTTTTTTTTTTTTTAATTTCAGCTAGAGCTTTCCAGGCTTCACCCTCTCACAATTTATTTGATCGCAGCCTGTGGATGGAGCTGCTCTTCCCCCATTTCCAAGGCACCCAAACACTTTCTCCTGCCCCCTTTCCACGCTGATTGCATTCAAAGTCTGAAACCACGTGCACAACGTCAACTAAATCAGCTTTTTTTGGGCTGAGCTAACGCCAAGCTCTGCCCAGACCCTCAGGCTGACTCCCTCAGCTTTCCTCTTACCTTTGCCACTTCCACCAGTCACGAACAACCCTGGGAGGAGGAGGAATCCCACACACCACACACACACACACCATGTGTGCTGCCCCTGGGAATCCTAACAGCTCATATTGTACGGTGAGACTTTGGGAAACACGGAGCCCTGGGGAAGCTCACAGCCTGTGTGGGATGCTGAGGGAAGGGTCGTGGGGAGAGCGGCTTGGCACAGCTCTGGGATAAGGCTCTGCAACAAGAAATCAGCACAAAACACAGCCACACATCACAACCCTGGACAAGAACAGGGGTTTATTAACCTCGCACACACCCACAGCTCCTCAGAGCTCCTAATAAAATACATTCTCCCCATTAACTGGGGAGGGAAGTCATGGTCCGGGAGCGGCTTTGAAGATGGATTCATGCACATCTGCCTCACATTCCTGTTAGTGCCTCCCTCTCTCCCTGCCTATCCAAATCCCATGGATTTAGAAATGGATTTGAACATGGATCCTGGATGGTTTAGCTTTACAGGACTTGAACTGCTGAGGCAGAGGGCAGGTAAATGGTTTATTTGGGTTTTTTCTTTAATCAGCTACAGGAAACGGGAATGAAAGTCCCCCAAGAGGGGTCTGGCCTGCCTAACCCACTGAGGGAGCCCTGTGCCAAGCTGGCCTTTAGCTAAAGCTGCCTAGAGAAGTCTCAGAGAAATCCCAAGCGACAGCTCAAGGAAGAGATTACTTTCAGAAATGATTACGTGTGTGTTCCTTATTTTTAGGGTTTGTTTTGAAACTGTTCCCAAGCATGTAATCAATGATTTAACCCCTTGGTTTGCTAAAATAAAATCAGCATTAGAATAAAACTTAAAATGTAAGATTTGATCTGGTATTACACGCGAAGTGTGCAGGTGATAAGCAGGGCAGCCTCAGAGGCTGGAGCTTGTCTTTTGTTACACATCTGACTCCTCTGATCCTCTGGCTGCCTCAGTAATTAATTGCAATTTGAACCGAGCTCTGCCCCACTCCTTTGCTAATCTTAAATTAATCACGTCATGAGCTTTTTCCGCTTTTCCCAACCGCAGTTGTGTGAGCGAGTGACAAATCTCGCTAATTGCAAAGGAAATGGTTCTCTCGCCTTTACACCTGATCCAGCTGGAGCAGTGCCAGAACCAGCCTGGCCAGAAGGCCCAGATATCCCAGGGCAGCATCCCAGATCTGCCAGGCCGGACCCAGAAAACGGAAACGCTGTGGGCCCGGAGCTGCCGGGGAATTTAACATTGGAAGGACGCAGAATGTGCAGGGCAGTTCACACAACTCCCCAGCTAAGCTTATTAGAAGCACATTAGGAGAGAGCCCAGCTGGCTCCTGTGGCTGCTCACAGAGCCACATCCTGCCTCGCCACCCTCCCAGCCCTGCCACCACCCACTGGCAGAGCAAAGGCCAGCTGTGCTGCCTGATGGAAAGGTTATTAGGGAGGAACTCTCGGCTGTCGGGCTGCTGAGGCCCTGGCACGGGCTGGGCAGAGAAGCTGTGGCTGCCCCATCCCTGGAAGTGCTCAGGGAAAGGTTGGATGAGGCTTGGAGCAACCTCATCTGGTGGAAGTGTTCCTGCTCCTGGTGAGGCAGTTGGAACAGGGAGGTTTTTAAGGTCCCCTCCAACCCAAACCATTCTGTGCTACAGCCAGAGTTCCACCTCTCCCTGCACAGCCTGGAAAGCTGCTCAGAAACACACAGCCTGCTCCTGGTGTGAGCATTCCTAAAACACTCCTTCCTGTGGTACCAAGCCCTGCTGGGCTTTGGTTGATGAAGCCACCTGAAAAATGGCCAGCCCTCCCCAGGTCCCAGGCAGGACACAGCTCAATGCAGTCCCTGGGCAGTGTGAGCCACCGTGCTACCAGCCCATGAGTTTGGATAAAAATGGATTATCCTCTCTCTGGAACAGCAAAGGGCATCCAGGGCACCAGGACATTTCTGCTGCAGCCCCACCAACTCCTCCTTCAGCTTCAAACTGTCAAAGGCAGAATTGCTGCAACAGGGTGTGGTGTCTGCCCTGACACTCTGCACGTCCAAAAGGTTTGGGGCAGCTGTGAACTCTCCCACAGCCTTGGTCCTTCCTCCTCCCCTACCTGAAGCAGAAGAGTGGAACAGTTTCACATTGCTATTTTTGGCCATCTGTTTTTTAAGGGTGTAGAAATGAGCAAAGATCATAGAATACCCCAAATAATCATTAAGTGTTAAAGAGGTGAAAAATATTCTTTGCTTTCTGTTAAACCCACCAGGATGAAAAGTGAGCTTGAGAAGGGGCATTGCAAAGTGCTCCTGGGTGATAAAATACAACGTGCTCAACGTGCATGTACTGTTTACCTGTATCCCCAAACTCACCGAGGGTTTCAGGAGTGGAGAGCATTTCCTGGCTCCCACACATCCAGCAGGACAGGAAGCACTTCCCATGGTAATCCTGGGACATCATCACAGTGACTCTGACTCCATTTAGCACGACCCTGGTACCAGCAAGGCTCACAGCAGGAGGGAACACAACATTTTCATGCATTTCACACCCTCCCTGTGCTCCAGAGCACTCTGACCCGGCGTTGGAGGAGGCAGACAACAACCAGCTCTGCTCCAAGCCTGGCTCACCAGCTTAGCCTTCCCTGCTCCCTGGGAAGGCAGGAGCTTACCCAGAGCATGCACCATCAATCCCCACCGATGCCACACGAGGTGACAGCAAGGGTGAGGGATGGCCCTGTCCCCTCAGACAGCCCTGGCGAGGGCAGGGACACGGAGGCTGCCATGAAGTGAGCACACAGTGCTTCACACGGCCATGGCTTGGATTCACCATCCCGCTGAGGATGCTGGCAGGATGCTCCAGTGCCTGCTGCGTGGCTCTCCCTGCTACAGGCAGGGCATTTCTGGGCCTGGGCGGCGAATCACGGAGCTGCACCGGCACGGCAGCTCGCAGAAGGGGACCCAAAGGTCTCCAGCAGCAGCAGCCCCTCTCAGAGGAGCCTCTTCCTGAGGGCTGACACGAGTCCCTGCCGGGCTGTCCTCCTCCCATCCTGCTCACACAGCAGCCCCACGGGGCTGCCTGCACGCACCAGCACCCACAGCTGCATCCTTCCTCCCCAGGGCTCGTCACAGCCCGCCTGTGACACAGAGCTGCCTTTGGGGCCACATCGCTGAGCACTGAGGGGCACAGCCGGACCCCGGGCCAGCCCCTCCGCCCTGACAGCCCAGAGAGATGACCCAAAGGTCCTAGGACACGGAAAAAGGACTTTTTGGGACACCAGAGCAGATTGTCCCTGGGCATCGCTGAGGCCAGGTTGAGACACACGTGTTGCCGTAGAATGGTTTGGGTTGGAAGGGACCTCAAAGACCATCTGGTTCCAACCCTGTGCCAGGGACAGGGACACCTTCCACCAGCCCAGGTTGCTCCAAGCCCCATCCAACCTCATCTTGAGCACTTCCAGGGATAGAGCAGCCACAGCTTCTCTGTGCCAGGGCCCCACCACTCTCCCGGGGAGGAATTTCTCCCTAATATCGAATCTAAACCTTCTCTCTATCAGTGTGAATCCATTCCCCTCTGTCCTGGCCCCGTGTGCTGCTGTCCCGAGTTCTTCTGCCACGCACAACAACCCCTCCAGCCAGACTTCCACCCATCACGTCCAAGATGCCCTCAAGACCACGGGTGCTATACTGGAGAGAGGGAAACCGGGATGGGGGCTGCTATGAAGTCCCCCCATGCTGAGGCCAGCGATCCAGCCCGTCCCATGGCCGTGGGCACAGGGTGGGAGGCTCCACTTGGGGAGCAGACAGAGGGAAGGGGTGATGGGGAGAGCAGCGAGGAGCATCCCAAACCGATCTTCCACCAGAGTTGGGGGGCTGCTCCGGGCATTCCCCTGCTCTTTCGACGGCACCCAGTCCCCGGCTGCCACATCCCGGTGCGGACTCTGTCCCCCGCGGGGCTGCATCCCCACTTCTTGTCCCCCGGGGAGGGGGAACGGGTTCCCCTTTTCCCTCTGGGTTACCCTCCTTTGAAAACGGGGAACGGCTCCTCTTTTCCCCCTGGTTGAGACCTCTCGGTGAAAAGAACCTGCTGCCCTTTTTCCCCGGGAAAAGCCCCACGGGGACACGGTCCCCATCCTCCCCCCGCGCCATCCCCGGTACGCACCGCTGGTGACCCGCTGCAGTCCCAGCACGTCGTCGGGCCCGATGAGCGCCTTTCGGCCCAGCTCCTCCTCGGTCCTGGCCGCAGCCGCCCCGGCCCCGCCGCTCTTCTTCACCTTCATGGCCCCGCCGCCGCCGCCGGTGTGAGCGGCCCCGGCCCCGCTGCGCGCCGCCGCACCGGGAGGGGCATCGCCATCACCGCCCCCGGCCCGCCCCCGGCCGCACAGCACCGCCCGGCTCCGCGGGAAGGCGGAGGAACGAGGGCAAGGAGGAAAGCGCTCCCCCCGCTGCTCCCAGGGGCTCAGGGCAAACCCTTCCTGCTGGAGGAGAGCGGGGTCCTCCCTCCTGAGAGCCCCCCGCCATGGGGGTGAGCCATGCTCAGCGCAGGTGAGGTGGGGACAGCCGCCCCACGTGGCCCGGAGCACGGGGACAGCCGCCCCGAGTGGCCTCAGAGCGACACACAATGGAGAGGCTGGACCCCGTGACCCCGGGGGCTCTGCACCCACGGACGGGATGGGCTCCAGGAACTGCGCCCAGGAACTGCCCCTCTTCCCTAATTAAGGGCTAAATGCCCTAAGACAGGAGCCAGACCCCATAGAGCAATGGAGGGGGGGGCAGGAAAGCCAGCACAGGGGAAGGCAGGGCAACAGGCAACCCCCAAAGACTAAAGGAAGTTCACACAGCCCCACATCAGCCCCCCACAGAACAGGGGGGTCTTTATTTACACAGCAGCTTTTTCTGAATACAGCACCAGGCTGGGGTGCTCAAAGGCAGCACCCTCCCTTCCCCTCTCTGCCTCTGCAGGAGAGCTCAGCACCCAAATCCAAACCACTTCCCACCTCCCAACGCAGCCTCTCTTCCCACTCTTGCGTCCTGGCCCTGGCACAGCCAAGCCAAGCAGCCAGGCCTGGCCCTGGGGTGCCTTTCTGGGCCTTGAATCTGGGACAACACCACCCCACGAGGTGGGGACAGCCCCGAGGCAGGGCACCATGGCTCAGTCCATCTTGGTGGGCTCCTTCCTACGCAGCCTGCTCTCCCGGACAATCTTGGCCAGGGACAGGAGAATCGGGACAGCCATGGGCAGGAAGAGCGGGATGTAGATGGCGAATTTCTGGTCGTCAGGGAAGTAGAGGAGATGGAGGAGAGAGGGGTCAAAGAAAGCCCTCTCTGAGGAGGTGACAGCCTCCTTGCTGGCCTGGAAAGCTGCGTGCAGGTGGCCCAGGGACAGCTTGGTCACAGCGCTCTGGACTGAGGCCACTGCCCGGTACACCTGTGTGGGAACAGCACCAAGGGTCACTCCCTGGCCAGGGAGGCCCACAGGGACACTCAGCCCCCTCTCTCCCCACCTCAGGGTGCCCCAGCCCTACCTCAGAGGCCACATCATCCTTGATGACGATGTTCCCGATCTTGTCCAGGAGCTGTGCCAGCGAGGTCAGTGTGGTGGACACGGTGGCGATGTTCTCCACGGTGTGGGCCCAGAGCAGGTGGTCCAGCTCCCAGTCAGCCAGCCCCTCATTCCCTGGGCTTTCCAGCAGGAACTCGGGGGGCACCTCTTCCCGAGACAGCCCAAACAGCAACCTGGGAGTAGAAGGGATGGTCCCAGCCCACATCACAAGCCTGCATTCCCGTGAGCTCCCTGCTGTGTTTAGTCCCAATCCTGCCTAATTGCCTCCTGGATGTGTGGCATGGTAAGCCAAGCTCCTACCTGAGGGGATGGGAGATGTGCCAGCACCCCTGGCCACAGAGCAGTGACGGCCAGTAGCCAGCACCTCGAAGGCCACAAAGAGCCACCCTCAGCCTCCCAGACTCCAGGAACTGCGGAGGGAACAAACTGTTTGGGTACAGCCTGTTCTGACCCCACAGATTTCCAGAGGATAGGGGAGGGAAGAGCACACTCTCACCGGAGCTGGGCCAGGAAAACCTCCATCACTCGTGCCATGTCCACATCCACGTGCAGAGGGAGGGAGGCTTGGGGAGACGCAGGGGCTTCAACGTTGTAAACCTGCAGGAGCACAGGTTAATGAGGCACAGCCAGGGCCTCAGGGTCACCAGCTGGGAACAGGGAGCCACCAGCTTGTCCCAGCACTGCCAGCACCCCCGTGGTCCCCATACCATGATGCCACCCCAGCGAGGGCTGTGGAAGGCGTTGGTGCTCACTGGGGCTCCGTCCTTGTCCTGGATGTAGAGGGGTGAGTGGGAGCGCTCTGGCACGTACAGCAGGAAGTTCAGCACGGGGTAGAGCGAGGCAGCACTGGAACCTGCAGTAGGAAAGTCACAGAACTCTTGTGGCTGGTAGGAACAGCAAGAGCACAGCCCAGCTCCTCCTTCACAGCCACCCCAGCAGTTCTCACACGGGCTGGGGGGAAAGAGAGCCACGGTCCTATGGGACAGATCCCACTGTGCTCACCCAGGCGGGCCTCCACAGGGTTGATGACGTGTGGGAGGCTGTGAGCACTCAGCAGGAAGCTGGAGGACTCCTTGTCGTAGCGTGGTGTCACTCCTAGCACGGCGTAGTACAGGATCTGCAGGCACACAGGGGACACGATGCTGGCAGAGAAGCACATCCCAGGGAAGTCAGGGCTGGGCTTTCCCCACCATCTCTCCCAGCCCTCACCTGTGAATCCACTGAAAAGTTGGCCACCAAGCTCAGTTTGTCCAGGACGGGCTTCACGTAGCGGTTCACAGCCCCCTCGATGTCCCAGTCCACGGTGTGCGACTTGGGGTCGGGGTTCAGCAGGCTGAAGGTGATCTCATACCCTGCAAGGACCTGCCTGTGAGCCACTGAGGCCGTCACAGAGCTCCCAAGAGCAGCAGGGCCTGTCCCCTCCTCCCTGACCCACCCCAGCAGCCCAGAACAGCTGCCCCAGGTGTGGCAGCCCAGGATTCTAGAGGCAGGGGATGTTCCCCAGGAGCAGCAGGCTTTCCCTTGGCCAGGGAGCAGGGGGTGGAGGGCACACCCCTGTGGGAATCCAGGACCCAGGAAATGTTCCTGTGCCTGTCCTGAGTGGTTTTATTCCCCAGGAGAGCACAGCTTTTCATTTTCAGCCATGGAAAAAAGCTTCCAAGACTTTGTGAAAAGTTGAGTTTTTGTAAGTGTATGTAGTAGATGATATTGTAGTTTGTCACAGGGTGAAAAAGTAGATTTTGGGTTTTATTATGGAAGGTAGATGAAAGATAAGATGGAGGACTTTTGAGTGCTGACTCAGTTTCTTCCTTCTTCTTCATCTACTCCATTTTCTGCAGTGTTGGTGGCACAGGGATTGGTCAGACAAAGTCACAACGCAGATGTTGCGTGACTGAAGAATAATTAGGAATTGGTAGAAAAATAAAAACATTATGTGTTAGATACGTTGTAAAACTTAATTGGATAAGATATTTATATAAAAACCCTTGGAATTGTCCATTTTGTGTCTTTCTGGCACATTCACTGAAGGGTGCAGGGCCTGTTGTCACCTGAGGCTCTGAACTGAGCTAAAGAAATAATAAACACGTGCAGAGCGAGGCCAGCGAGTCCCGCTGGTCTCATTGCTGTTCCTGACCCTGCACTGACTTTTCTCAGGATTCCCGGGAAGGGAAGGGACCCCAGGTGTGGGAGGTGAATCCCACACAGCCATACCCAGGCTGGATTTCAGGGAGCGCCGTGTGTCGGGGCTGAGCCGCCCGTCGGGCACGCGGTCCGAGAGCGCGGCGGCGACGGCGCTGGCCGTGAAGGACATCAGCTGTGCCACCTCCCTGAGCCGGGCCTGCAGGGTGGCCACGCTGCCCCCAGCCCTCAGCAGCGCGCTGCGGTGCTTCCCCACGTACACGTTGGTGCCCTGGGGGTGGGACAGAGCGAGGGATGGCGCCGAGGATGGCACAGTGCCACCTGTGATGGCCAAAGGTGACGCGTGCTACCTCCCGGGGTGCTGCTCCCTACCTGAGGCAGGAGAGAGGAGGTTTCAGGGAGCACGTACATGGTGAGAGAGCCCAAGGTGGAGTCCTGCAGCGGGTGCAGAGCAGCATCAGCCTCTGGGGAAGATGGAAGCACTGGCAGGGTTGGGAATTTCACTCCAATCCCCGTCTCGCTCTGAGACAAAGCAAATGTGTGCTCAGCTCAGCCAGCCTGAGGAAGAGGAGCTCCCCAGCAATCCCCTGCTCCAATACCTCGTGCAGTCGCTGCAGCCAGCGCCGCCTCCTCCTGAGCCGTGGTGCTGCGATAGCGCATCTCATAGCAGGACGTGACGCTGCTTCTCACTGCAGGGACAGAAAACCTGAGTGAACCTGCTGAGCCCCTGCCCCTCACAGCAGCCTGGTGCTCCCAGGGACAGGGGACAACCCCAGGGGGACACACAGCACGAGTGCCAGGGGGGGTGAACCACCCTGGAGACTCACTGGCAGTGAGACTGACACACCAGCCAGGCACATCCCACTCTCCAAGGGCTCCATCGTCCCCATCCCCAGGCAACGGAGCTGGGCCCTTCCCTGCAGCACCCCGGGACCTCGCTGTCCCTCCCCCTGCTCCCTGCACTGCCAGCTCGGGGCGGGATGATGCCGGTGAACGGGGCTTGGCGTCCCGGGAGCGAAGCCACGGGCACGTTGGGACCCCCGGGAAAGGACGAGCCCACCCATGAGGGGCAAACGGGGCAGCGACAGACAAGCGGGTCTCTCACCGTTCACGGGAATCTCCATCTCCTGCACGTCCCTGAAGGGAAGCGGCCTCGGCAGGTCCCCGGGCACCGACCCCGGGCTGAAGACCACGGCCACGGGCACCACCAGCCGAACCTGCACGGGGGCAGCGTCAGCCCGGCCTCCCGAGCCGCCGCAGCCCCCGCGCCCGCCCGGCGCTCACCGGCTGCTGGCCGAGCCCCTCGATGTCCGCGTAAGGCAGGGCGGCGCGGTACGTCTCGGTCGTTTTCCACCACAGCGGCAGTCCCAGCACCACGGCGATGGTCGCGAAGGACAGGGCGGCGCGCCGGCCCCGCGCCCGCTCTGCGGGGACAGCGCTCAACATCGGCTCGGTTCCCCGCGGAGCGGGGTCGGAAAGCCGGGAGACAGCGAACAAGCACCGAGCATCCGAGACTGCCCATACCTGCCTCATCCGCCGCCATCGCCGCCGCCGCCGCCATCTTCACTTCCTGGCCCAGCCGGGGGGGCGTGCCCTGCGCGCCAGCTCAGCCAATCAGAACTCATAATACCAAAGGCAGCCAATGGGCGCACAGACGGGCGGGCAGCGGAACCAATCAGAGCGCGTATCGGCCGTGAGGACGCGGGCTTTAACGTCTACGAGTGCCGCGAAAGGACATGTGGCGACGCCGGCGCGCGGGTGAGGAAATGGGGACCGGGGCAGCACCGATTACCGGGACCAGGAGCGGGACACAGAGAGCGGGGACAGCAGCTCCTCACCCGCCCCATCCCCCTTAGGGGAAGCCCACCCACCCCCTGCCAAGCTCACGGAGCCTCACGATGTGTGTG
>VXBU01010832.1:76505-90355 GCA_013400315.1 Bombycilla garrulus | reverse complement strand
ACCCCTGCTTGGGTATGGGCAAGGACCCCTGACACCCCCCTGCTGCTGCTGGGGACCCTGCTGTGTCCCCCTATTATCTAGAAACACACACTTTCCCTTCATCACCTCTGGGCCAGAGACCCCCTTGTCCCACCCCCAGGCTGTGCAGGACACCCCATCCGGGTCACCTGTGTCCAGGGGCCAGCAGCACTGAGCCCCAGACCCTCCACAACAGGATGGGGACACTCACAGGAGACCAACCCCCCTGAAAAACCACCCGCAGCCGGCACAGGGACAATACCCGTGTCCCCACTCGCCCCACGGGGATGGCTGCCAGGGCCCCGCTGTGCTGAATCCCGCCGTAAAAGGAGGCTCGGCCGCCCTGCGTGGCCCCAATCCAGGGAAGGGAGCACATCTCCCTGCATCCCGAGCCAGGGCCCCCCACTGCCGGCCTTGCACCTCGGGAGGCTGTACCCGACCCCAGCGGGGGCACAGGGCAGGGAGGGAGGCGATGCCAAAGAGCAGAGAGCGCTGCTCCCCCACGAGCCGCCCACGCAGCCAGGACGTGGAGGCACAGCCCCAAACGCAGTTTTTCCAGGTAGATAAATCGGTGCCAGCGCCCAGCTGTCACGGGCAGCCGCGCCACACAGAGCAGCAGGGCTGTGGCAGAGGGCAGGGGAAGGTGATTTCCACCCCCCTTGGGCAGGAGAAAGAGGCCATTAAAAACCAGAGCACTTGTTGGAGTGCTGCTATTTTGGGCCAGCGCAGGGGAGGGAGGGTGCAGCGCGGTCCCCAGGGCGGTGGGGAGCATCCTTGGGGTCAGGAACACCGGGAGGGGGATCCTGCAGGAGCTGCCCCAGCAGGGAGGAAGGGAGGTGATGCTGGAGCTGTGCTGGGAGCTGGGGAGCCCCTGAGGGAGCCCCCCCAGCCCTTCCATGCAGCAGCAGAGACCAGGGGGGGTTGGGAGCAGGAGCTGGCAGAGCTCCCAGCGCTGGCTGAGCCAGGGGATGCTGCGTGCTGGAGCCAGGCTGGCAGGGGGAAACATCCTCGTGCAACAGGCGTGTGTGCCCACAGCCCCATGCCGGGGGTGCAGGATCCAACCTCTGGAACCATCCCCGTGATAAGGTGAGGGAATTGCCTCTGGAACAATTCCCGTGCCACAGGCTCATGATTGCCTCAGGATGGGGCGCAGGATCCAGACGAGCCCCTGCAGAGCGGGGCATGGAGGGAATCTAGGGCAGGAGGAGGAGCGGGGAGCAGGGGAGGGGAGCTGGCTCAGCCCCGGGAACTCTGGCTGCTGCCGGGGCCGCGGGGTGGGAGCCTGGGGAACGCTGACCCTTATTGAGCACTGGCAGAGAGGGGGGAACGTGTCCCCCGCCAAGGAGAAGCCCTGGGGTGGCAGGGAGCTGTGCCCACAGCCCCGTGACGGAACAGGAGCAGCCGGCACAGGCTGGACAAGTTGTCCCCACCCACAGCACCAGGAGTTTCCTGAATGCACACAGCAGGCGGGGTAAAAGCCAGCACAACTTTATTCAATAAATAATTACAACATTAACAACAGGAAAGGTTTCAGGCTACAGGCTATAGCGGCTCAGCAGCTTCCTTACTGGCCGGCTTCAGGCCCAGGTAGCGCAGCAGGCTCTGGAGCTCCTGGCAGCCCAGAGCCACCTCAGGGACAGCCGCCAGGACCTGGGGACAGCAGCAGCAACAGTGTTTGGGTTGGTGTTGTTGCAGTCACAGCAAGGGTGAGCAATGAACCGTAAATCTCACCTCTTTTGTCTTCTCCTGCATCTCCTCGTGGGTCCTCAGCACTTTCTGGGTGTGATGGAGCTTCATCTCCAGCCCTCGGACCTGTGGTGGTGGGAAATGCCTGTCGGGACTCCGCCCCAAACTCGAACAGGGAGGGAGAGGGGACCCCTGGCCATGTCAGGAGTGTGGGAACTAGGTGACCTTTATGGTCCCTCCCAAGCCAAACCATTCTGATTCTATGACTGGAGCCCTTGGGCCTCCCTATACCTGCTCCAGGTACTTGTCAGTGAGCCGCGTATTCTCATCCTCTTTTTCCACGAGCAGTAGCCGCAGTTTGTCCACCTGCAAAAGGAGCAAGTCCTGCTGAGATCCCTGTGGGGGAAAGCTCTGGAGCGGGGGGCGGGGTGTGAGGGGAAATGTCTGAAGAGTTTTCCTTGTCCCTGGTGGGGTGACATGAGGAGGCCTCAGCCCTGCAGCTCCCCGGCCTCACCTCCCGCCGCAGCATGACCCGCTCCTGGATGTAGGCAGTGTCCCCCTGGTGCTCCTTGGCCCTCATCTCCTCCCACAGCACCTTGGCCTCTGTCTCTGCACGCTGGAGCAGCCGCTTCAACTCGGAGACTTCTGCCTTCAGGCTCTAAAACAAAAAAGGGGGGAAAAGGGAGGCTGAGAGGGTTCCTGTGGCCAGCAGCCCCCCAGGGTGCTGCCCACCCATGCCCCCATCACACACCACGACTTCCCCACTCTTGTCGATGAGTTGCAACATCTTCTCTTCCTGCTGTTTCACCACGTCCTGCAGCTCCTTCTCATTCTGACAGGGAGGAAGAAGCAGGGTCAGGCACTGCCCAGCCCTGGCCACCCTCAGCACCCCAGAGCACGGGTTTTCTCATGTTTGAGGAGGTCAGACAAGCCAGGAGCACCCATGGGGCATCACCAGATTTCTCCATGTCCTAGATCAGCGCCCGTCCCAGTTCGGCTCTGCCCTGGGGTGAGCGCTGGCCCACTTCTGGCTTACCTCAAGCTTGGTCCTCAGCGCCTTGTTCAGCTTGGCGATGGTGGCAGCCTGGGTGTCCACCTTCTCCTGGCTCTCAGCTGTCACTGTCTCCAGGCGGAGCTGCAGCTCAGAGCTGGGAGAGGACAATGGTGGTGAGTGAGTGAGTGGGGATGGCAGCCAAGCACAGCACCAGGCACCAAACCCCCTCCTGGGCATGCCCTGGGCCCGTGGTGAGAGAAGACACCTGGTCCAGCCCAGCCAGCTGGAAAAAGCCCATCTAGGCATGGCAGGAGCGGTCTAATGCAGGGCTGGGGCAAGAGGCAGACCCAGGCAGGCTGCCCACAGGGACAGGGCAGTGATTGCCCTGCCCAACCCTTGACATGAGCCCACGCTGCACTCACATCTCTGTCTGCAGTGCCCTGAACTCGCTCTGCTCCACCTCCTGGATGCGGGAGCTCAGCATGGCAAGGTTGGAGACCACAGCTCTCAGCTCCTTCACGCTCTCCAGCAGAGTGTCCTCGGGATCTGCAGGCAGGAAAGAGCCTCGTGAGCAGCGCAGAGGGAACGTCAGCCCCAGGGCACACGAAGGAAACCGTGCCTGCTCATCCCTCTGCACAGCAGCTTCAGAGCAGCGTCCCAGACAAGGTGACAGCCCCAATACCTGTTGCCTTTGGCACTGACGCAAGTTTATCCTTGGCAACTTTACCCCCACTTCTGGTGATTTCATTGGCATCTGCAAGAGGAGAGGAGAGGAGAGCCCAGCCCTGCAGAGAGCAATCCCCATCCTGGGACTCCCCAAAACCCAGACAGGGGGTGCCAGCTCACCTTTCCCCGCCACAGCTTTCAGGACGCTGCCCACGAAGGAGCTGCCGGCGCGGTGCGGGGTGCGGCACGCCGGGGTGCGGAGGGCTGGGGTCCAGGCCCGCCTTGGGGTCTGCCAGCCCGGCGTGCGGGGTCCTGGGGTCCAGGCTTTGCTTCTCGATGGAGGATCATCGTCATCCTGCAGAGGGGAAGGAGGGGACAGCACCGGAGTGCAGCTTGTGACTGCGCCCCGGCAGTCTCAAAGAGCCACAGGTGTGTGACCCCTCCTGGGCCATCTTGTCCTTGTCCCCAGCACAGGGATCCTACCTGCTCTTCCAGAGCAGCCTTGAGGCAGTCAGCGAGCTCCTGCAGCCGTATCTTGCTCTCCATAATGTCCGTGGAGCACCAAGAAACTTTGTTCCTCTTTGTCTGCAAGCTGAGGAGCTCGGCCTTGGTGCTGTCTAGCTCCTTGCTGAGGGCAGCCTGCTCTTCCCTGTGGGACGGCATCAGCCTCAGCAGGAGCAGCATTTCCCTTCCTCACTGTGGGGTGGGCACATGCCTGCCTCTCACCATGAACCAGCAACGTTGCAAATCCCACAGATTTAGGCACCTTCCCTCAAGATGGGATCCGCTGGCCTTCCACAGCCTCTCCCACCCACCTGGACCACCACACTCGGCTGGAGCAGCAGTGACCATGGTCAAAATGACACCCCAGGAAGGGCTTGATTCCCCAAAAATAGAGGGGTTTGAGTGGAGCTGGTGAGGGGGGCAGTACCGCAGGCGTTGGTGGGACTCCATCAGCTCCTCGTGCTGCAGGACGCGCTCCTGCAGCCTGGCCAGCGTGGAGTTCAGCCTGGCCTCCACCTCCAGCAGCTGCGTGCGGCACATTTGGTTCTCCTGATCCAGGAACTGTAAGAGGGTGGGGGGACACAGCCGTGAACAGCCAAGCAGAAACCCCGAGGGTGCTCATTGGGACCCCCAGCACAGACCCTCCCGTGCCTCAGGGTGCTGTTTCTAATCAGGTGCAGCTTTATCCCAACAGCACAAACCCTACAAAACCAGTTTACTGGGGACATAGGACAGGCTGGGGGACAGCTCCATGCCTACAATGGTGGTGAATCTCCAAGAAAATTATCTCCAAGAGCTGCCCAGCCCCCTCCCTGGGAATCCCTGCCGGGCAGGATGAAAAGCTGCGCTACGTGCGGGATGTCAACCGCCCTCACGAGCTCATCCCCCCTCTGGAGGAGGGCTAATCTCACTCCTGGCCATCTGCCAGCCTTCCCGGAGAGGCCTGATGGGGGCTGGTGCGGGCAAGGTCAGGCAGCTCCTACCTCCCGGCACTCGGTGGCCTCCCGCAGCTCCTGGCACAGCTCCTTGCACTCCTGCTGCAGGGAGTTCCTCTCCTTCTCCAGCCTGAGGGGATGGGATGGGGTGGGATCAGGGGGTGCTGTGTTTTGGGAGCCAGAGGTGGGATGGGGCTCAGGACATCAGGGCTCAAACCCACTGGGCTGCCTCCTCCCACTGCTTCTCGTTCTCCTGCTGCAGCGCATCCCGCTCCTGCTCCATGCTGGCCAGATCTGCAAGGGACAGAGTGGTCAGCCAGGGGGGACGGGGCAGTGGGGATGGGACAGCTCCAGCCCTCACATCGCCCACCCCTACCTTTGCCCAGGCGTGAGTTGGCCACTGTCAGCTGCTGCAGCTGAGTCTCTGTGTCCTGCAGGGTCACCAAGGTCTTCTCCAGCTGGCAGGATGCCTGTGGAGACACAGTGCTTACACCAAGGGGTGCCTCAGATCACCCTGTGCCTCAGACACCTCACAGCGCTGACAGGAGGCACCCCTGTACCTCCTCCTTGGCTTGAAGAGCTTCCTCTGCTCGTTCCCGTGCGGCAGCCAGCTCCTCCAGGCAGCTCTGCAGCTTGCCAGGCACACGCTCCAGCAGGGCACGGGACTGGAACACCAGGGCCCTCATCTGCTCCCGCTGGGAAGGGAGACAGCACCGGGCAGAGCTCAGCGTGGCACTGCCATGACACTGTCCTGCTGTGTGACCAGGGACAGGTCCTGGCACCCAGAGCACTGGCAGGGCAGTGAGGGGCTGAGCCCCCACGGGACACCCCTCACCTCCTCATGCAGGGCTCTCCTTTCCTTCTCCAGATTTTCAAAGGTGAAATCTAAGAATTCCCGGAAAGACTGCGCCTGGGCAGACAGGGATGCCTGTAGGGTAGGAGGGATGAGTCAGCACTGCCGTGGTGGAAAAGCCACATTTAATGGCCATGAAGGGAGGCAAGTACCAGCCCTGAGGCCAACTTTGCAGCGGCTTGCCAGCAGCAGCACCAGGAAACCTCAGGACATGGTGGTGCCCTTCCAGCCCCTGATCCAGTGTGGGGTACCTAGGGGTAACACCACACTCAGTACCTGCAGGTTGATGGCATGGGCCAGCAGCGTGCTCAGCTCTTGCAGGGAGGCCAGGCTCTGGTCACGGGCACTGATCTGGGCGCTGGCGTGGGCACAGAAAGCCTCCAGGAAGAGATATCCCTGCAGAGGAGAGGATGCTGCTCTCAGGAGCCAGCCCTGCACCAGCCCAGGACTCCTACTTCCAGGAGGACACAGCCCATGCCAAAAAAACGTCCAGACAGCTGCATCACGCTGCACTTCTCCCCTTCCACACTGGGATTTGCTTCCCCTGGGTTGCCAGGGAGATCCTCATCCCCAGAGACGGGTAGAGATGCAGCATGCCCCGCCAAAGGCATGAGGGCAGCTGAGACTGCCTCGATCCCACAACAGCTGCCCTGTTACCTGCTCCTGGGCTCCTAGGGCTTCATCCACTCGCTGCCTGATGGCATCCTGCTCTTCCAGGCACCTCTGCACCTTGCTGGGAGCACTCGCAAGCACAGCCTGACTCTGGGACACCAGGGTCCTCTCCTGCTCCCGCTGTGGGAGGTGACAGCACCGTGAGGCACCAGGCACAGCTGCTGCGTGTGTGCCAACAGGTCCCCCAAAACCCAGGGGGAAGGGGAAGCAGAGGGATGTGGAGGAACTCACCTCCTGCACAAGGGCTCCCTGCTCATCCTGCAAGCTCCGAAAAGCAGCGTCCGCGAGGTTCCGGAGCTGGAGGGTCTGGCTGCCCCAGGTGATCTGGGGAAGGGACAAGGACACCGGTGTTATGGCAGCTGTCATGGGCAGGACCTGGCACACTCATGGCCAGTGACAGCCACCGGGCACCCAGCTCCAGATCCCGCTGCCACTGCACAGCCTCCTCAGCTCGGGGCAGAGCTGCCACTGCATCTCCTCCTCCCAAGGGCGCCCACCAGAGCTTCGCACCAGTGCCGCTCCACCCTGGGGCCAGCGAGAGCTGGCCAGCCATGACACCTCCCCTCCTCCCCCCACGTGCAGCGGGGACGTTTCCCCCCACGAGGGCTCAGATCCAGCAGACTCAGCGGGTTGATCCGGGCGTGATCATGCAGCACTGGGCGCGTGATGCCGTGATGCAGCAGCCGCGCTTTACTTCCACTCCGCCAACCCAGACGGGGTCACCGTGTTGCCAGCGGCACAAGGACGCTGTCACGGCACCGAGGCTGAGGGGACAGGGTGGCATCACCCAGAAGAGGACTCTTACCCCTTCAGGGTGGGTGGTGTCCGTCTGTGTGAGCGCGTCCCTCTGCCTGGCCGGCCCCACGCCCGGCCGCAGCCGCTGGCTCTGCTGCCAGTCACGCAGCTGCAGCGAGAGGGCTTCGATGATGATGAGGGTGCTCTCCAGCCTCCCCTCCAGCTCTGCCCGTGGCAGGGTCTTCAGCTGCTCCCGGGGACAGCTGGGGACAAAGAGAGGGGCTTAGGGCAAGGACAGCCCACAGGTGCCACAGCCCCATGCAGCAGGGCATGCCCTCATACTTACTGCCAGAGCAGGGAGTCAGTTTCCGCAGCGCTGTCCTTGGCACAGGGGACGCTACTCCTGGATGTGTTCATGCTCCTCTCCCACACCTCCCGAGGTGTCATGCAGGTGCCAGTGGCCATGGAGAGCACTGGGCTCACACTGGTACCCGTGGCCATAGTGGGCACTGGGGTCATGCTGGTTCCGACAGCTGTGGTGGGCACTGGGGTCACACTGGTTCCAATGGCTGTGGTGGGCACTGGGGTCACATTGGTTCCGATGGCTGTGGTGGGCACAGGAGTCACACTGGTTCCGACGGCTGTGGTGGGCACTGGGGTTGTGCTGGTGCCAGTGACCGTGGTGGGCACAGGAGTCACACTGGTGCCAGTGACCGTGGTGGGCACTGGGGTTGTGCCAGTGCCAGCAACCACAGTTGGCACAGGGGTCGTGCTGGTGGCAGTGACCACGGTGGGCACAGGGGTCGTGCTGGTGGCAGTGACCGCAGTTGGCACGGGGGTGACGCTGCTGCTGGCATCTTGCTGTGTCTTGCAGGGGGCCAGGCTGTGCCGCAGGGATTCCACCAGGAACGAGCTGTTGAGGGTCTTCTCCAGCCACACCAGTGGCAACATCCAGGACACAGCACCCAGGGTGGATTCCGGCGAGGTGGCAGGGGTGACAGTGGCTTCTGACCCAGCAGGCTCCAGCCCCCTTTCCTCGATGGGAAGGAGGCCAGGTGGGCTCTGTTCTGGGGGGGCAGGGGCAGGGAACTCGGCTCCCTCAGGGGTGCCTTGGCAATGCAGAGGATCAGTGCTCCCATTTGCAGATGGGGACTCAGAGGCCACAAGGCTGCAGGAGAAGTCTGGAGGTGCTGCTCGCCACCCGTGGAAAGGAGCTTTCTGCGGAGTAGAGCTGGTGCCAGGGGGCCCTGGGGTGCAGGAGGCTGTGATGGCACTGCCAGGGGACCCAGAGCTGCAGGGGGGTACAGCAGAGCTGCCTGGAGAGTTTGGATTGCAAGACACCGAGCTAATAATGCTGGGGAGCCCTGGGGTGGTGCTGCCAGGGGACTCCAGGGTGCAGGGCCCCAGGGCGAGGCTGCAGATGGTGCTGCCAGGGGACTCCAAGGTGCTGGCCACTGGGATGGAGCTGCACAGGGAGACTGGCACGGCACTGCCAGGGCACTCTGGGGTGCTGGATCCTAGGATGGAGCTGCACAGAGGAACTGGATTGATGCTGCTGAAGCGCTCTGGGGTGGTGGGCACCAGGATGGAGCTGCACAGAGGGACTGGAATGGTGCTGCTGCAGGGCTCTGGGGTGCTGCACGCTGGGCTGGAGCTGCACACAGACACTGGCACAGTGCTGCTGGGGGGCTCTGGAGTTCTGGGCACCACGATGGAACTGCACACAGAGGCTGGCACAGTGCTGCTGGGGGGCTCTGAGATGCTGGGCACCACAATGGAACTGCACACAGACGTTGGCACAGTGCTGCTGGGGGGCTCTGAGATGCTGGGCACCACGATGGAACTGCACACAGAGGTTGGCACAGTGCTGCTGGGGGGCTCTGAGATGCTGGGCACTGGGATGGAGCTGCACACAGAGGCTGGCACAGTGCTGCTGGGGGGCTCCTCTGTGCTGGGCCCCAGGACTGGACTGCACGGAGGGGCTGGCATGGTGCTATCAGGGAGCTCTGGCATGCTGGACGCTGAGACAGGAGTGCCAGCGGCCTCTGGGCTGGTGCTGCTGGAGGTCTCCAAGGCGCCAGGAATCAGGGTGGCATTGCTGGGGGCCTCGGAGGCACCAGGCTTAAGGATGGGAGTCCTGAGACTCTGGGTGGAGGTTCTGGGGGACTCCAAACTGGTGCTGCTGGGGGGCTCCAGGGTGCAAGGCACTGGGGTGCTGGGGGGGCCCAGGGGAGCACTTTGCGGGGCTCCTGGGGTGCAAGGCGCCGTGGTGATGCTGCTGCGGGGTCCCCGAGCACAGGACACCGGGGTGGCACAATCATGGTCCTACAGGACATTTTAGGAGGAAAGGTGGGTCAGAGCAGCCAGCACCATCTGCCCTCCCAGCATTCCCGGTTCCGGGACACCGCAGCCCTCCCCGTTCGTTATCCCCCGCACACCGACCTTGAGCCGCAGCCGGCGGAACAGGGGGGTCAGGTTGGTCCGGTCGGCGCCCGACTGCAGCTTCAGCTCCTGCAGGGGGGTGCGCCGGGGCCGCTTCTGCGCCTGGGGGGGGAACCGGGACGGTCACGGCGGCAGCACCGGCAGCTCCCCCCACCACACACACACACACACAGATACTGGCAGCACTGCGGGCCGCACAGGACCCGCCGCCCCCTCGGGGACCTTCCCCGGGGCTGACCCCGCCACCCCAGCGGAACATCCGAACCGAGCCCCGGTCCCGGCCCGCACTCACGGCGGGGGTCTTGGCGCGCTGCATGGCCCGGGAGCGCTCCCGGGCTTGGTCTCGGTCACGGCTGCGGTAGGTCTCAGTCTGGGCTCCGGGCCCGCCGGGTTGGGTTGGGTTGGGTTCGTTTCGGTTCCGTTCCGGTCCCGATCGTTCCCGGCCCTCGGTCCCGGCCCGGTCCCGCGCCGCCCGCGCGCCGCCGGTTTGAAAACCACGCGCGGCTCTGATTGGCTGCGCCGCGCACGCGTCACCCAGCGGAGCGACCGTTGGGGCGGAGCCACGATCGGCGGTGGGCGGGGAAATGGGCGCGGTTCCGTTCGTTGGCCACGCCCCTGCCGCGCTGCGCCGGGACCACACACACACGGACGGACAGACGGACGGACAGAAGGACGGGCGGGCGGACCCAGCTCCTCCCGCACCGCCTCGCCCGGGGAAACCACCCCCAAACCTGCCCCAGCCCCGCCCGAGGGAGGGCGGCCCAGCCCCGCGTCCCCGCGCTCCCGGCCCGGTGGTCCCGCTTCCCCCACCGCGAGTCAGGGCAGCACCCGCAGCAGTGCCCGCGGCTCTCGGGTTTATTGCTCCCGCGGGGAGAGGTACAGAGCTGAGGTACCCGGGGATGAGATTGGGTGGTACCCGGGTAACCCCTTGGGGGACCCGGCCCGGCAGGGTTCGACCCGCTGCCGGGGTAGGGGGATGTCCCTGAGCGATGCCGGGGGTCCCGGCCGTGGTGGCTCAGCCAGGCCAGGGCCGGTCCGGGGAGGCGGCGAGGTCGTAGTCAAAGTCGGCGAAGGTGGCGGGGTCGGGTGGGGGCTGCTCGGGGGGTCTCGGGGCCACCGCCACCACCACCGGGTCCTTCTGCAGCAGGTCGGCGTCAAAGGCCACCCCACGGAAGAAGGGGTGGCCCTGGAAGTGGTGGAGGTAGCGCAGGCGGTACAGGGGGTTGTGGCACAGCAGCTGCGGACAGAGAGAGCACAGTGAGAATGCAAATCTCAGCATCCAGCACAGGGGCCGGTGGGGACCCCAAAATCCAGGCAGGAGGGTTACCTCGGCGAGCAGCCGGGCCAGGTCAGGGCTGAACTCAGGTGGGCTCTCGTAGCTGCTCTGTTTGACACGTTCCAGCATGGCCACGTGGTCCCCTGCTGGAGCCACAGGGAACTGGGGGAGCACAGAGTGAATTCGGGGTCTCCCTGAGGTGTCCCTGTCCCCCCACACCGCGGTCCTTACCTCCCCACTGGCCAGGGCGAAGAGCAGGACTCCCAAGGACCACCAGTCGGCTGCGTGGCTGTAGGGCCCCCCGCTCAGCACCTCTGGGGCTGTGGGGAGAGTGGGTGAGCACCTGGGGGGGTCTGTGCCCCCCAGCACGGCCCCCCAGCGCAGCCCCCCTTACCCATGTACTGCAGGGTGCCACAGATGGTGTGGGCTCGCTCACCCCACTGCAGGTACCGGGAGAGGCCGAAGTCAGTGAGCTTGAGGTGCCCTGTGGGGCCAGACACCACGTGGGAACCCGTAGAGAGGGTGTCCCCACTGACAGGGTGTCCCCACGGACATGGTGTCCCCAAGGCAGTGCCACCAGGCTCTTACCTCTCTCATCCAGGAGGATGTTCTCCATCTGAAATGAGACAGGCACTGAGGTGGCCTCTCCATGCTGGGGGTTCAGAGAACCCCCCACAGCCAATCCTCCAGCCCCCAGCCCCACTGCCACCCACCTTGACATCCCTGTGCATGATGCCCAGGTCGTGGAGGTACACTGGGGACAAGACAGAGCCATCAGCGCCGTGTGTTCCCTCCCAGCGCTGTGCCCGCTGCCACCCCGGGGGTGCCTGCAGGTCAGGGGTGGCTGTCCCCAGCACGGAGGGTCACTCACCCAGCACCAGCACCAGCTCGGCGGCGAACAGGCGGACAGTGGCCTCGGCCAAGCAGCCGGCGGCGCGCCACAGCGCGTGCAGGTCCCCGGTGCTGCAATAGGTGCACACTGCCAGGACAGGTGACACACCTTACTGACTGCTTGGGCTGGCACGAGGGACACGGGGGTGGCACGGGCACAGGGGTGCACAGGGGTCACTGGGGACGTGCACCAAGGTAGTGGAAGTGCTGGGGTTATAAAGGCAGCAAGGTGGCACAAGCTCCGGGGTAATATGGGCACCAGGTTACGTGCTGAGGTGACACAGGTGTGAGTGTGGTGACACGGGAACAGGCGGACACCACGGTGACATCATCACCAGAGCCGTGCGGGCGCTGGGAGCACACGAGCACAAAGTGACGCGGTCCTTGGGGGTCACACGCGCCGGGAACACACAGACTGCAGGGGCTGAGGTGACACAGCCACCAGGGCCAGGCAGGCACCGGCGCCGGGCTGCTTTGTTCACCCCGCTTGTCCCCATGGCTGTCCCCCGCCCGCACGGGCGCGGTGGGAGCCGGCAGCCGGAGCGCCCGGATCCCCACGGGGCAGCGGGGACAGCGGGGGGAGCGAGCGCGTGTGCGGGGACACGTGTGCGGGCGGCGGGGACACGTGCGNATGAAGAGGTGGCGCTGGCCCTGCCAGCTGTCCCCCAGCCCGTGCACAAACGGGTGCCTGACCTGTCTCTGGGGACACAAAAGCAGAGAGAGTGAGCGGCCCCCGGGGGCAGGGGGCCACGAGGGGCTGGGGGACCCCGCTTCTGCCATCTTCCATCCGCAGCTCCCGCGGCCTCCCGATGTCCCCGTGGCCACCCTAAACCCCCTCACGGCCCGGGGTCCCTCCTGGGCCCCCCCTCACCTGGATGCTGACTTCTTCTTNTTGCACTGTTTGAGGGTGTCACGGCGCAGCACCTCCACTTTGGGCACAACCTAGGGGGGCGAGGCACTGTCGGGGGAGGGACAAGGACAGGTGGGGGCACCCGTGGGCCCCAGGGGCCAGCACCCACCTTCACGGCGCAGACCTTCTCCCGCCCACAATCCAGCACTTTGAGGATGGTCCCGAAGGAGCCTTTGGCCACGAAGCCCAGGATCTGAGGGGAGGAGCAGGGGCTGAGCACGCCGTGGAGATGGATTTGGGGTGCTCAGGCTGGGGGTCCCCCACGGGGTAAGGGGGGTGGCACAGAGCACCCAAAGCACACCCTGGGGACACACGGGGACCTGGAGGACCCAGTAGGAACCCCAGCAGGGACAGTGGGGACCCAGTACGGGGCACGGGGGACACGGGGACCCCAACGCGGCAGCGGTGGATTTTGACGGAATGCACAGGACCCCCGGGGGTACACGCGGGACCTCGGTGGGATGCCACGCTCCGGTGGGGTGCAGAGGAACCCCGGTGGAACACACCGAGACCCGATACAGCCCCGGTAAAACGCACCGAGACCAGACTCGGGCAGCCAGCGGGGGTAGAAGGGGACCCGGTGGAACGGCCGGGGACGCCGGTAGGATGCGCAGGGTCCCGGCAGAGCGTGCGAGGAGAGCTCGGTGAAGGCAGTCGATGGCGGCGCGGGATGCACGGACGGCGCGGGAGGACGCTCGGGGCGCTGGGGGACCCCGGTAGGAACGTGCAGGAACCCCGGTAGGAGAGCAGGGACACCGGTACAGGGGATGAGGGGACCCGTTGGGGCTGTCGGGGCGGGATGCACGGGCAGGACGAGCCCGGGGGAGGACGATCGGGGACCCCGTTCGGATGCACCGGGACCCCGTCCGGAGGGTGGGGGCCCCGGGACGGCACCTTGAGCTGCTGCTGGCGGGCGGAGGGGCGGACGGGGAACTCCGGCAGGAACAACGAGACGAGCTGCGGCAGCGGCCACCCGGGCAGCGGCGGCTCCTCGGCGGGGCCCCGCGGGGCCAAGGCGAGCCCCGGTACCGGCACCGGTACCGATACCGGCACCGACCCTGCTCGGCTCAACAGCGCCCGCACCCACGACCCCACGGCGCGGCCCTGCGGAACCGGGGACGGCGTCAGCGAGGGGACCCCGGGGCGGGAGATGCCCGGGGGGGATCCCCGGAGCTGATGCCGCCGCACGCACCTGGGGGGGCCGCACCGGAGCCGGGGCCGGGCCGGGGCCGCTGCTCGTCGCTCCCATCGCGGCGCCGCCCGGCCGC
>VXBU01010832.1:63015-76494 GCA_013400315.1 Bombycilla garrulus | reverse complement strand
ACACTCTCTGGAGCTCCCCGTTCAACCTTTCCTTCTCTCTCTGCACCCCAAGTGCTGCAGCCCTGAGGGGGTGCCTGCAGTCCCTGCTGAGCCCCGGCATGGCCCTGGGCTCAGAGAGGACTGCAGAGGACTAAGTGCACAGCCTGAGCCCAGGGCCACGCAGGGTGTCCTGAGCCCCAAAACGGGTGCCCTGAGCCCCAAAACGGGTGCCCTGAGCAACGCCTGGGGAAGGGCAAGGGGTGAAGCCCCCAAGGATGGGGGGCTGCGGGCTGAGGTGGAGCATGGTGCTGAGCCCAGCACTGCAGGGTGAGACAAGAAGCAAGCCACTGGCCCAAGCCTGTTCCAAATTAAAAACTCTTTATTTAAACTCTCTCCCGTTCCCCTTTTTCCCAGCCTGAAGCGATCCTGCTGCTTCACCAGGCCCGGGGGCTGGGCCCAGCACCCGCACAGCAGGGACGGGGCGGGGGGAAGCTCGCAGGAGCCCTTGGCACGAGGGTTCTCACCCCACAAAGCAGCCCCGGAGCACCCTGTGCCCCCCATCCCCGTGCTGCTCCACCCCTGCCCCACAGACACGGGGCTACCGAGGGCCTGCACGTGGCTGAGCCCTCCTCGGGCACCGCCGAGCAGCGCAGCCCCCCTCTGCCTTCGGGGTGACCCCCAAGGGGGGAGCACGGGGCACCCCAAGTCCCTTCCCGGCCTGCCGGGTGCCGCTGTCATTTGCGCCTGCCGAAGATCGACTTCTTGCTGGGGTTCTTGTCGCCCACGCTCAGCCCGATGAGCAGCCGAGCCTTCTCGTCCTCCTCCTGCTGCTGGATGGTCCCGTCGGATTTGTTCTCCAGCTTCCCCCGGGCCTCCGCGCCCGCCGCCGGCTTCAGGCGCAGCTTCTCCTTGATCACCTGCCCCGGGAGGCACGAGGCTCAGCCACCCCCACGGCACCACCCTGCACCCTCAGCATGGGTGACAGCCTGAGCTGCTGAGCCAGCGGCTGCTGAGCTGCTTCCCACTCCGGGGAACGCGCCATCCATCCACCCTGGGGTTACCATCTCCATCTGGGCACAGCAGCCTCAGGAGTGGGGAAGAGGGATGTGGTCCCACGTACCTGTGCCACCAAGGCTTTGCGGCTGTCCCTCTTCACTGCCATGGCAAAGTCCAGCCATGTCCACGTGTTGTTGTGGTACTCCAGGCACGGCAGCACCAGGTTCAGGTCGCCCCAGTCCACGCTGTTCTTCTCTCCCTGTGTGACAGAGGCGTCAGGCAGTGTGGGATGATGGCCCAGACCACCCCCAAGCATGCCCTGTCCCACTGGTCCCTCACCTTGTAGCTGACACAGAGTGGCACCTGCGGGATCTTGATGTAGATGAAGGAGTTGTTCATGGCTGCACGCTCCTTCATCTTGTCGATGTCATCCACGGGATGCTGGAGACAGAGCAGAAACCGTGAGCAGAAGGGAAGGAGAAGGGACACAGCCAGGAACCAGCAGAGAAGGGACAGCTGGGCACGAGGCCACGGCATTGCTTCATCGGGGAAGAGGTGAGAGCTGCTCTGGCATGGTGTTGGAAAAATGAGATTCAGGGATCACATCAAGCGTGCAGGCGCCTGGTTGTAAAGGATGCAAATCCTCATGGTGGGAGGGAGCAGGAGAAAACAGACAAGCATGGGAGGCAAGTGTAGGAGAACATGGCTACCCAGCCTTGCAGTTAAGGGAAAACAGACTGGCACCACAGCAGGGCTCTCACAGATTCCCCCCTCATGGCAGCAGGAGGTACCTCAGGTGCTTTTCGGAACGATCTTCTGACCCCCGATGTCCGATTCAGTCCCTGAGCAACTCCCTTCCCTGGGCCCAGGGAGTCATCGGCCACGATCAGCTGCCGTGGCTTCACCACGGGGATCCCTGGGGCAAACAGGGTGCGAGGTGGCGGTGGTGTCCAGCCAGGGGTTAGCCACGAGCCCAACCCTCCCACCATCCCCTGTCCACAGGGGAGACCACAAATCCCTGCTCCTCAACTCGTGGCTGCCCACAAACATAGCCTGGACATGCAGCCAGAGCTGCTCAAGGACATCCAGAGAGGAGGGTGATCACGAGCCTCTCACCTGTTGTCACCAGCTTGGACTTATCTTCCTCGTCCCCCACCTCCTCCTCCTCCACATTACGGCCAGGGAAGAAGAAACCCATCATTCTGTGGAAGAACTGGTGGGTGAGCTGGATGGTGAGAGGCACCACGTTCACCTGTGGGAAAGTGACATGTTCAGAGCCAGGCACACACTGCCTGTGCCCCACAGACAGCCTGGCACCTCCCGGCCCAGCCCTGGCACCTCAAAATGCTCCTTGATGGAGATGCCTCCCACGGGCGGCCGGACCTTGCTGAAAATCCTCAGGGCCAGCTGCCGGCCGGACTGGCAGGAGCTCTGGGGACGCAGCACCACCTGCAGGGAAGAGGATGGGTGGCTGGGGTGAGGACAGGCCACTCTGCCCAGGCCACCCGTGGGTCCCCAAGATGCAGAACTGCTCCTCCAGCTGCCACTTGCCTTGTACACAGCGTTGGGCAGCAGGTTGTTCATGGTCACCCAGCCCAGCTCCAGCAGATGCTCAGCTGTGTCATCAGACTTGTTGACCTGTGCAGACAAAGCCATCAGCTCCCAATGTCCCCGTCCAGCTCAGGGGCTGTGGGCACCGTCCAACTCCACACCTTGCTGTAGAGGAAGCGCTGGAGCTCCAGCTCAGCAATGCCCAGCTGTCCATCCTCCTCCGTCAGGCGCCAGCGCGCCTGGGCGAAGTAGAACTCAGTCCTCCGTGCCACGCTCACGTCCTCCGGCTGCTTTCGCAGCTCCATCTTGTTGGCTCGCTGCAGCTGGAAGTCCTTGAAGCACCTGCAGCACAGAGGAGAGAGCCGGGATGTGGGAGTCCTGGAGGAAGGGGACACAGTGTTGGGGGAGGCTGAGATCATAGAATCAGAACGGTGTGGGTCGGACACCTCCCACTGTCCCAGGTTGCTCCAAGCCCCATCCAGCTCAGGGACAGGGCAGCTACAGCTCCTCTGGGCAACCTGTGCCACTGCCTCCCTGGGAAGAATTTCTCCCCAATATCCAATCCAAACCTACTCTCAGTTTAAAGCCATTCCCCCTTGTCCTACCTGATCAGTATGTTCAGCTCCTCGCTCTCCAGCTGCAGGTCAGCTTTTTCCTGGCTCAGCTGCTGCTGCAGCCGGTGGTTCAGATCGAGCAGGATCTCGTTTTTGCTGTCATCCTTCAAGGACTGAAGGACAGACAATCCTCAGCACCTTCTGCCCTGGAGTGGGGATCCCAGGCAGCCAGGGCTGTGTTCTCACCTTCATGTTGGAGTACATCTGCTTCTCCAGCTGCCGGATCTGGGCCACGTGCTGCCTCACAGCCTCTTGCAGGTGTAGGATACTGCTGCGCTGCTCCTCAGGGTTGCTGGAGATTTCCAGCTGGAAACGCACCCTCTGCTTCTTCTCACTGTGCTCCTGGGCAGGGGAACAGGGCGAGGTTAGGACTGCCTGGGTGCAGTGAGTGGCACGGACACCTGGAGCCCCGCGGGTACCTTGCGTTTGGGCTCCACGTGCAGCAGCAGGTTGTTGACTATGTCAAGGATCATGGCATATTGTGCAGGGTTGGTGGAGATCTCCAGGTCGTGGTGGATCAGGGTGAAAGTGTCCACAGCTCCTACAGGGACACGAAGGGCGAGTGGGGCCTCAGCATGGCCAGAAATGTGTTGGGGACCCATCCTGTATGCAGCCCTCTGACCTCAGCAGGGCCAAGAGGCCACTCCCGGAGCTAGCCAGGGGTCAGCACAGAGCTCTACCCCAAAAGCCACAGTGCCTGCATGCACCCACCCTCCTGCTTCTTCAGCAGATCCTCCTTCTCCTGGTTGGCGGGGGTCTCAGGAGGCTTTATCTGCGTGGCCAGCTCGGGGTCGATGTCGTGGCTGTAGCTGATGTAGTACATGCGGCAGCTGCAGCGAGAGATGATCCTCTGCACCTGCTGGGTCTGCTGGGCTTCCGAGGGCTGGTTCCAGTCTGGGGACAGGCACAGGGACCACAGTCAGAGTGGCAATCCCAGCACACTGGGACTGCACAGTGCAGGGCCTGGAGCACAGTCACCTCCTGGAGCCACACAGGCACAGGACAGGTGCTCTCAGCCCCACCGGCCGTGGGGTCGCACCCGAGTGCGACTGGGGTAGGCAGAGCAGCCAGGGCTGTGGGTAGTACCTGTGGTGGTGCTGACCATGCCCCCCACAGCCTGCCCGCTCTCCATCAGCTCCTGCACCGAGTCCAGGCTCCGCTGACGATGCTCCTCAATGTTTTTCACCTGGGGAGGCAAGGAGGCACTGCTGGCTGTCCCCACTTTCCCTGGCTTGGCCAGGGCACCGACAGCACTGCCTGTCCCCCACGTGGCTCACCCACCACACACTCACCTCCAGCCAGAGCTGGCCATGCTCCCCCTCGGAGGGGCTGCTCTCTGTCGTGGCAAAGTACTGCATGCCATCCAGCAAACACGTCCAGGACGTCTTCTGCTTCAGAGTGTCCCCGTACCAGGCGGGGTGGTGCTGGCACTGCAGCAGCTGTGCCTTCGCAGCAGACACGATCACACAGCCCTCCGTCTCTGCACCACGCAGAACCATCTGTGGGGGGAGAGACCCCAGGGGTCTGATGGACCTTTCTGGGGCAGGCAGAGCCCCTGTCACAGCCAGGCCGTGGGGACAGGCAGGTACCTGGCAGTTGACCAGCTCGATGAGGCAGTTGCGGTTGTAGATGTCGTCGGTCTGGCAGGCGGCGATGCCGCAGAGCTGCTCGCTGGCCCCCGACTCCTCTTCTGTGAAAACCACGAACTTGTCCGTCTCCTCAATGAGCTTCTGCAGCATGTAGGCCCCTGGGGAAGGAGAAAGGGTCAGTGCAAAGCTGTGGGGGGATGGCTCAAATGTACAGAATGAAAGCAGGCACAGCTTTGAGCTGTGGGGTTCCCCTTGCTCCCCTCCCCGCTGTGCTCACCCCCGGAAGAGGCTCTCTCAGGACGGCCGCTGGTGATAGGAGCAGTCACTCTGGCAGGGATGGAGTGAGCAGAGAGAGGGCCCCTCTTCAGCTTCTTGGCCTGCAGCTGTGTGTCAATCTTCAGCCCCTTCAGGGCCTCTGTGGACAGGTTACGCTTGAGCACGGCCGCTTTCTTGTAGCCATCGTAGAGGCCGAAGGCGATGTCCCGGTTCGTGGTGGTCCAGGACGCCCGCAGGTCCACCAGGTGCAGCTGATGCGTGTGGAAACCATCGTCCCCATCACGCAGGGGCAGCTCCTGGGCACAAAGGGTCAGGGCCTCAGCACAGCAAAGCCACCCCTGGCCCTGCCCAGCCCTGCCAGCCCTTCAGGCAGAGCATGGGGAGCGGAGCCCGGACCACCCCAGGAACCACAGCACAGGCACAAAGTCAGGTGCTTGGTAGATTTGAGGCCCTGAAGTTCTGTCTCTTCCCCAGCCAAATCTCTTCCTTATTGCACCCAAAAACCAACGTGCCCTTGTCCTGGAGATGCCACCAGGCCAGCACAAGCTGCTGTGCCCCGCGTGCAGCGGTACCTCCTCAGCCGTGCGGTTGCTGTGCCGCTGGTAGGTGAGGGAGGACAGGCTCAGCAGGTGGGTTTTCTTCACCAGGGTGTCGAGCTGGTGGTCGGCGCTCTCATCACAGGTGGAGGCCATGAGGTGCACGGTGACCTGGCTCAGGTCACTCACCATCTGCGTGATGCTCCACTCCGAAATGAGGCGCCGCATCACCGTGCCAGCTGGGGGACAGGGACAGGGGTCAGGCAGGGCCCTGCTGCACCTGCAAGTGCTGCTGGCAGTGTTCCACTCACCCTGCGGGATGAGGCGCTGCGTGCCCCGAGTGAAGATGTGTCCCTGGCAGCATTCCACCTGGATGCCCCGCTGCTGGGCAAAGGAGGCCCAGTAATGCACCTGAGAGGGAGCAGAGAGCAGGAGCTGAGAGTCCAAAGGAGGCAGAGCAGCGAGGAAACAGCGGATTCCCAGCCCTGGGAATTACCTGCAGCCGGGGGAAGAGCGCAGTATAGGACAACTGCTTGTAATGCTGCCCCAGCTTCTTCTTGCTGGGTTTCATGTTGTTGAAGAGCTTCCCACGGCAGATGGGCCGTGTCACACTGGTCCACGTGGCCCAAAAGTTCTGCATCCAGCGGAGGGTGCTGCTGTAGAGGAGGATCCGGGGCTGGGAGTGCTCTGAGAATATACCCACCATCAGCCAGCACCATGGGGCCTGGACACGGCAGCACCCAACCCACAATCAGCATGCCCTGCCCTACGCCCCTTGTCCCCAAGGGACCCCCAGGATGCTGCCAGCCACCTTTACTGGGTTGTGTCAGGTCCATGCGGATGGAGAGGTTGAGGTTCTCGGAGCGGAAGGCACGGTAGGAGTCGTACTGCTGCCCCACTGGCACCTCGGGCAGGAACTCGGGGGAGCGCAGCACCACGCCGTGGTGGTCGTGGGGGTTCCCATGGCACAGCCACTGCAGGTCCAGCGTCATGCACAGGTCAGGCAGGTGCAGGAAGCAGCAGTCATCATATCTGAACGCAGAAAGAGACCCCCAGTCACCCCCCAGCACCGGTGAGGGCCCCCCATGCTCGTGGCTCCATACTCACTTGGAGGCTGTCCGGACGTTGATATCCAGGTTGCCCTTGAAGACAAACTGCCCGGGCTTCCAGTGGAAGGAGAGTTGGCTCCACTCCCAGTGCATGTTCTCTGTAGTGTTGTAGGGGTCCTGCAAGGCCAGGTGTGAGGAGAGGCGGGTGTGGGCTGACCCCACACCACGCTGTTCCCCAGTGCGGTATCACCCACCTCGGTGGCCAGCTGGTGCAGGTTGGCCTGTTCAATGTCCATGTGCCAGTTTCCGTGGAAGAGAAGGCGGCTCTTGTCCCACCAGGGCAATGGGGCGCTGGGGTCCTCCGAGGGCTTGGTGAGGAGATCCACACACTGGCCAATCAGGGTCCAGGCTGGGTCCCAGCAGGGCCCCCACACGATGGTGTACTGGGAGATCACAGCTGGGGACACAGAGGTTGGCTCAGCCATTTGCCCCATCCCTACCCCACCAGAGAGCCGCCCGTTCCTCCAACTCTTACAGTGAAAGTCATGGTAGAACTTCAAGGGTGGCATGTTCCTCTCCACCGTGGCGTCGCCCCAGGGCAGCCCCAGCTTCAGGACCTGGCGGCGGCGGGAGCAGGCCTGGCCGCACTGCTCGGCTCCAATCAGCCGGCCGGAGAGCTGCCAGCTCCGGATCTCAAACAGGTACCGGGGGTAGTCACGGATCCGCACTGCAGGTGGAGGAGGGGCTCAGGGATGGGGCAGCAAAGGGACAGGCAGCCCCCCGCTCCGGGCCACAGCAGGAGCCATCGTCCTGTCACATCTTTGCTTCCTTCCTGCTCCCTTTGAACCTCCAAAACTCATTTTCTCTGCCTGGTTACACACCATGTGGTGCCAGGCCACAAGGCCATCGTGCTGTCCTCCAAGGGCACCCTCCCACAAAGCAACTCACCAAAGAAGCTGCCAACCGTGCCCTTCATCATGCGGCACCACTGGGTGACCATCTCCAGACCCTCTGGGGGGAACGGGCTGACATCATCCAGGTCCCTCATCTGCTCCAGCACACGCTCCGTGCCGTGGAAGGACTCATCGGCCATGGCCACCAGCTCCAGGTGGGCCAGGGTCCAGGTGAGGAGGGCTCTCCGCATGGGCGTGTTGGCGTAGAGGCGCCGCGAGCGCTGTATGTAGATCTCGATGTTCTTCTTCTCCAGCGAGGCGTAGAGCTCCTCGATCTTGCGGGCAGGCAGCAGCTCCCCATGCTGCTTGCGCAGCGCAGCCACCTTGGCGTCCAGCAGCTGCAGGCGCTTGGCGCTCTCCTTGCTCTCGTCCTTCATCAGCTCGTAGTTGTCTCGCAACTTGACCTCGAAGACGTCATCCAGGAAGACCCAGGAGAAGTGGGTGACTTTGAGCAGGAGGTCGGGGGGCAGGGCGGTGCTGGCGGGGCGCCTGGGCCGGTGCAGGCCCTTCAGCCACTTCTGCACGCCCACGGCGGCGTCCAGCGTGCGGGAGAAGTCGTACTGGTAGGGGAACTCGATGGTCACGCTGGCGAAGGAGAAGGCCCAGCCGCGGTTGCGGAGGGTGCGCAGGGCGGGGAAGGCGTCGCGGTGCCGGACGACCTCCTCCAGCTCTGGCAGCAGCTTCACCTCCACCTCCTTGAAGCTGAAGATGCTGTGTCCGTCAAAGCCGGCAGCCAGCTCGGGGCAGTAGCCGTGCAGGGCGCCGCCGTGCCAGCTCACCGAGGTCCGTTCCGCTGCCAGGCTGATGTAGTTGGCCTCAGAGACAAAGGCTGTGAGCTTGGCAGAGCTCAGCTCCAGGGACAGGGACAGGAGTCTTTTGGGAGGGGGTCCTTTTGGCTGGAGGGGCCCCGGTGACTCAGTCGGGGTGGCTGGGTGGGACATGGGGCTCTCTGGGGGCGGGGAGGGAGGCGTCCTGCAGCCGAGGGCGCTCCGCAAGGCTTCGTGGCACTGCAGGGTGGCCAGGGTGTGATGGTACAGGTGCATGTGGTCAGGTGGGCTCCACAGCACTGCCAGCCCCTCGCCGCACTGCACCTGCACCGGAGAGAGCGAGCAGGCACCACATCACTGCCAGGGCCAGCACAGCACAGCACAGCCCGTCCTCCCCCAGCACCTTCTGTGCCAGCCAATCCTCCCCCTGCCCCATCTATCCCCAGTACAGGACAGAGCAGGGGCCCCACGGCCAAACCAACCTCCAGGGAGCGGATGCTGCTGTGGTAGGTGACAGAGAGCACGGACAGGTTGGCCACCGGGTTGGGGATGGCAGGAGCTTTGCAGCACGGCTGCATCTTCTCAGTGATGCTCTTCACCAAGGCCAGCACCATGCCCTGGACGCTGACCGTGCAGCTCTCAGCACTGCCCAGGACGGTCAGCGTGTCCAGACGCAGCTCCAGGGCACCTGGAGACACAGCATGGCAGTGCTGGAGGCACAGCACAACATGCCAGGCTCCTCTGACTGCGGGGTTATTCCAGGACAGCCATCTGGGATCAGCTTGGACGGACGCTGCTTACCCACTACGGCCGAGAGTGTGAAAAGGTTCACGTCCTCCACCTTCAGATCCACCTTCCAGAGCAGCCCCCAGGGCTCGCTGGAGGCACAGGGCGGCTGCTTGGCAAGTTCAGCCCCACCAGGCTGCCCACAGAACAGGGGCAGGACTCTGGCCAGGCACTCAGTGCAGGTGTCGGACGACTCCACTTGCAGCCCCCGGATGGTGCAATCCAGGAAGAGCGTATCTGACTGGGCACTGGACATGCCCAGGGGCTGGTTGTAGCTGCCCTGCAGGACAAGCAGGATGATCACTCTCAGGCTGCAGGATATCCCTGTGCCACCACACACCCCTGTGCCACCCACATGGAGTCCGAGACTGAAAGCCACCCCTTGGTCGCTCAGCTCGCCCCTAACCTGGAGGTTGAAGGAGTCGAGGATGAGGGCTTCTCCCCACACGTGCATGTTGGGGGGATGTGGGGCGCGCTGGATGTGGGAGTCGTTGCCCACTCGCCAGCACAGGTGGTCCACAGCCAGCACCGCTCGCTGGTGCACGCTCTGTGGCCGCAGGTGCTGGTAGTCTGCGGGCACAGAGGAGGGGGGAATGCAGGCAAGGCTCACACAAACATGGGCACCCCAGACACAGCCAGGCAGAGATCCACAGCCCCTGGCCACACACACACAGCAGCAGCACAACCCTCTCTATTCCCATCCCAGCGCCTCTCTGGCAGCACCTCCCTGACCCAGCCTGTACCTGCAGAGATGGAGTTGAAGCCCAAGGCGAAGGGTGGAGTGTCCCCCAGCTGCACAGACACGTTGACGTTGGACAGCGAGGCACACAGGATGATGGGCGCTAGGATTTGGGGATAGCTCCTGCACAGGACAAGCAGGGAGGGGCTGCTGGGAGCTGTGTGCACGGAGCCCAGCAGGGAGCAGGCCCAGAGGGATGTCCTCTCTGCAGGGGCTCCCTGATCACCTCCTGATCAGCCTCCCCACCCCACAGGTAAGGTGCTGAGCGCCCGGGCACCGTGCCAGAGCATGGCTAGCAAGAGGAAACAAGCTGTGATACAAGCAGCTGCACTGAGGCCAGGTTTACCTTCCCTTGTGCCCTTGGCTGGGGCCAGGCACCGCCTGGCACCTGTACTCCTGTGCCAACAGGCCCAGCCAGTGCGAAAACTCTTGGTGACGGTAGTGGATGATGCAGGTGTTGAGCAGCACAGCAGCCGAGAGGTCAATGGCTGTGACCTAGAGCAGGGAAAGGGCCAGGTGGCAAAAAACTCATGCCAGGAGCCAAACCAGCCACCCCCAGGGGACAGAGCGTGCCCAGCGCTCGCTCACCTGCACACTGGTCTTCAGGGAGTTGAGGCACACAATGCGCTGGCGGCTCTGGGACAGGAGAAGGCCATCTGGGGGGACAGAGGAGCACAAATGAGGGGTGGCAGAGGGCAGTGATGGCAACCCTGTCCCACCGGTGCCCTCCTGGCTACTTGCCCTCCAGCTGGAGGTCTACACTCATTTGGTCCAGGTCTGAGGTGGGCGTGAAGTTGCGCAGCGGGATTTGCTCCTCTTCACGCTGATATAGAAACTGCAGCAGCTTCAGGCTCCAGGTGAGGTGCCTGGAAGACACAGGGAGTCACTGCCAGGAGGGAACTGCGCTGTCACATCCTCCATCTCCCTGTCTCTCATCACCAGCAGACCAGCATGCTGGCGTGGACAAACACAGCAGCCAGTGCCCAGCTGCAGCACAGCCCAGCGCTCTCATCCCCTCGCCTGAGGATCCCATCAGCTGTCCTGCTGCAGAGCCAGCTCCTGTGCCTTCCTCCCTCCCCAAGAGCCCAGCTCCAGGCCAAGCTCGGTCCTTCCCACTGGACTGGGCTCTAGGACTCGCTCTCTGCAGATCCAAGGGATGAGAAGGAAACAGCACAGCTGTCCCCAGGTCCGTGTCCCCAGCATTACTTTGGATTCAGAGAGCCTCCCCCTCACCTCTTCTGGCTGTTCATGGACAGCACCATGCTGGTGTTCTCCAGCTTCATCTCCACCCTCCTGGGGATGAGCTTCAGTGTGTCCCTGCTCAGCATAGACAGGGACTTCGAGGGCTCCCCCGGGCCTGGAGAAGGACAAAGAGAGTCACGGGAAGGACTTGCCCAAACCCCCACACTCTGGAGCGGGAGGGAGCGATCCCACAGCCAAATCCCTCTGGCTCCAGTGCAACTATGGGGGCTGCCAGCCCCTGCCCTGCCCAGAGCCTGTCCCTGTCCTTGTCCTGACCTGTGCTGGGCTCCTCTCCCACGCTGCCGTGCTGGGCGCCAGCAGTGACGTGGTGCAGGAGGGGGCTGCAGAAAAGCCCCTCGTGCAGCTCTGCCTGCAGCGTGCGGACGCAGAGCTGGACGCCCACCAGCCTCCGCTTGCTGCTGATCTCCAGGGACAGGGAGAGCGCCAGGGCCAGCTCTGCCAGGCACGTGTCATCCTGTGCACAGGGGACACAGCAAGGAGCACGCAGGGAGTCACCCAGTGTCCTCCCAGTGCATGCTGCAGGTGGGCACAGCAGAGAGCCCAGCAGCTGGCAGTGTCACCCAGCCTCAGGGACAGCCTGGAACAGGCCATCAGCGTGTCCCAGAGAGACATGCCCAGGTGTGGAATTTCTCCCTCCTGCAGCACTCACCAGCTGGCTGCTCCGGAGGACTTTGCTGTTCACCTTTGTCAGGCTCACCTCGCACGTCAGGCTGGGGAGAGCAGAGAACAGAAGGAGGATGTGGGTCCTGCTGCTGCCAGAACAAGTCCCTGCCCTCTTTCCTGTGGGACACAGGGACCCCAAGTCCCTGCTCCAAGCGCTCCAGAAAGCAGAGCATGCTCTAACTCCATGCACACCACGTTATTTGGAGAGCACACAACTCAAGCTTCCTGTGACAGGAAAAGGAACCAGGCCAGCCTCAGAGGAGGTTAATGCGTCACACCACAGGTGACACGGGATGCTGCTGAGTGGGACAGAGAGAGGAGAGACACGAGGTTGGGGTTGGAGGAGCTTCCCTGCCCTGGAAGCAGAACGGGGTACGAGCACAGCATTACCTCTTCCCATTGCCATTCAGGAGGAGACGTGTCTGGCTGGCCTGGATGTGCCAGAGAGACTCTGAGGTGGCCACGTGCAGAACCATGATGTTGATGGAATCCATGTGAATGGAAAAGAGCTGGGGGGAAGGTGCTGCTGTGAGGGATATCCGACAGCAGCGCAGCCCACAGCAGCCTCTCACCAAGCCAGTGCCTCACCTGGCTAAGGAGCCTCAGCAGGGAGGGTTTAAGGGTCAGGTCTGTTCTGCCCTCATTTCCATCAGCTTCTCTGGGAGCCTCCGGGACGGATGCCTGGAACCCAGGGCCCTTCTGGAGATCAGTGCGGACCCGCACCTCGCCAAAGCACAGCTCGAAGTAACGCCTGGGGAACAAGAGCACAAGAGCTCGCACCTGGCACACCTGGCCCTGTCACCAGGGATTTCCCCTACCCCAGGCACGTGCAGGACCAGCACAAGGCCACCCACAAGACGCTGCCACCTCCAAGCGTGGGTCACTCCCTCACAGAGCTGACCCCAGGGGAATAAGGGCGGCAGAAAGGTGTAAAGGCAGCAGGCAGGGCAAGGGGTGAGGCAGACCCCCAAAGGGAGCAGGCAGGGAGACGAGGTGGGGGCACGTACGGCAGCTCCCGGCTCAGCTTGCTGGAGATCCAGACGTTGTCGATCTCCTGTAAGGACACACAGGTAGGTCAGAGAAGAAAATCAACTTGGCTCTGCCTTGTGATACTCACCTCAACATTCCCACTCCACCCCCAATGCCTGGGATCATGCAAGGAGCAGCCAAAACCCCAAGTCTGGCCATGGGAGGAGGGGCCTGGCAGCAGCCATGGGGGTGCTGAACAGGAGAGTGGCGCCATGGATTTGCTGCCAGCCTGGAAGTGACAGCAACCGCCCTCCCTGCCTTGTCTGCCAGCGACCACCCAGGTACCCACCACAGTCTGCTGCTCCCGCTGGAACTTGAGGCTGATGTTCTGGGCCCAGAAGAAGCCAAAGGAGCCGATTTTCAGCTCTGCATGGAGCTTCTGCCGGCACCAGCTGACAGCCAGGCGACATAGCAGCCATCTGTGGGGACAGGAGGAAGGCCAGGGTCAGCCTTCCCGCTGGGGTTGGGTTCTAGGGATGCTCTTCGTCCTTTGACCACCAGCTCCAGCAAGCACAGCTGGACAGGAGCTCCCGGGGACTCACGGTGCGGAAGAGACCCTGCAGGACCACCCCAACAATCCCTGACGCCCCCATCCCAAGCCCAGAGGCTTCCACAACCCCCTGACACCCCGCGCCCACCCCTGCGGGCTCCTCTGAACTTTTCTAAGCCCCCAAGCCTCTGACACCCAG
>VXBU01010832.1:38619-59664 GCA_013400315.1 Bombycilla garrulus | reverse complement strand
ACCACGCTGGTGGTCCTGGACCCCCCGATCTGTAGGTGTAATTCCCGGATCGCTGCTCCGCAGGTGTGATTCTCAGATCACTGCATTAGACTTTCCACGCTTCTGGCGAGGTGCTCCCTGAAAAGCCAAAGGCCTGGGAAAGCCCTTTTGGGTTTAATAAATGACTGAAAGGTCGTAAGCGATTGGTGCTCATAGGGGAGTGAGGTTATTGTGGCGTTTCACAGTCATCTCTGCTGCTCTTCTTTTTTTGGTTTTTGGTTTGTTTTTTTTTGTTTTTTTTTTTGGGGGGGGGTTTGTTTTTTGGTTTTTTTTTTCCTGAATATTATGGTGTGGAGAAGGAAGGTTGCTCCTAAATTATTTAGGATAACTAAGCTGTGGGGAGTTGCAGGGACCAGATAACACCGGGTGGGAGTGTTAGTGTGGTAAATGAGATATGACAGAAGGTGTAAAGAAGGTAACAAACATCAAAAAATTGGCTCTACATCAGCTCTTGTTATTCAAGGAAGAGCAGTAGGTGCCTCAACAATTGTTTCTTTTAACACAACTTCAACACCCTGTTGTAGCCTAAGAGGGGTATTTTGAAATTACTTTAAAGGAGGTGTGAATGAAATAGAAAACATTGTTATGCTGCTGAGTAAAGGGTTGGCAGTTTGCGTCCTGGCAATTCTGGTTAGACCATCCCAAAAAGGCAGCGCTGGAAAAGGCAAAGGCAGGAGCAGAGCAGGTTTTTGGGCAAGCAAAACCTTCATACCCTCACCTTAGGGGAGAAGCTTGCTGACAGGAGATATGATCCAGGTGCATGAAGTCATGGGCAGGTCAGAGAAAGCGAGGAGGGAGCATCAGTTTTCTGTTTCTGACCGGAAATTACGATGCAGCAGGGCTAAAATAAACAGGCGGAAGAGCTTTTTCACACAACATGCTATTAAATGTGTCACCCTGCCACAGGACGTGCTGCCACCCGATAGCATCGGGGGCGGTGGGAACAGCAGGAGCATTAAAACCCACAAAGCAGGTACGGGAAGTTCCTGAGCTGTGGTGGCTGCCTGGACTTTCCCCATCGCTGGTCCCCAGTCATCACTTCCCCCTGTGTTCCTCCCACCGAGCAGGGTGGGAGTGTCAGGTTTAGATGCAGGCTTCAGAAATCTGTAAAACAGCTGTAAAAGCTAAATATAAAATGATATATCGCTGATGTCAGGGCTGGCAGGCCCCAGTAGCCATCAGGAGTCCACGTGGATCCCAAGAAGTGCCTGTGAGGAAGAGCTCAGCATTGAGGTGCCCGTGAGGGTAGTTTCTTGCTGTGTGAGTGCCTTGAAGAGCTTCACAGGGATGTTTCTGTTAGGCTCATAGGCTTCCAATTAAAAGATGCCAAGATGATTTTGTCTGAATTTTGTGGTGGGACAAAGCCTGAAGATAATTTCTTAGTTTTTAGCGTTAAATCCACACATTCCAGTTCAACCATGGCTTGCTTTTTTTTTTTTTTTTTTTTAAGGAAATGGATTTTGGTCTCACTGAAAAATTACNCCAGTTCAACCATGGCTTGTTTTTTTTTTTTTTTTTTTTAAGGAAACTGATATTGGTCTCACTGAGAAATTCACTGAGAGCTTCGGGGGTGAAAGAGTGGAATTATCTTTGCAGTTCATTTGGGTTTTTCCTAGTCAGACATTTGTTGTCAGTCTTGGACTCCCGTGGATGTACTTGGACTGTGCTAAAATTAATTTCATGAGCATTTAATTGACAAAATTAATAGTTTGTCTTCCTTTGGCTCTGCATTTTGAGTCGAGTTCCCCAGCTCTCTTATTCTCACAGAGCTTTCCAAATCCTCTGCAGTTTGACCCTTTGGAATGTGGCCATGAGAACTGAATGAGATGTTCCGTGGTGGCTTTGGCAGTGTGGTTCCCTGGATCTGTGTGATCCTAAATGGACTGTGAGTTGAATCATGAAGTGGCAGAGGTTGGACCATCCCTGCCCAAGCTCTCTACACCCCCAAAAGAACCCACAAAAGAAGCGTTAATGTGGGGTTGATGTAGTTTCTTCCACAAGGGATGGGGAGAAGTCAAGGACTGTTTTTGCTGTACCCGCGCTGTCCTAAAGCCAAGATGAGCACCTGGCTTTGTTTTGTGTATTCACACTGCTATCCTGAGGTTGATTGCTGAATAATAAATATATCTTGCTCTGAGGACACTGCTTGGTTATTCTCTGAACGCCATTGAGGTTTCCTGCCTTAGGTGGCATCCCTGTAGCTGGGAGAGTGTCAGATGTTTTTGCTTTCTCTCACACCACACCTGCTCAGGTGAAGCTCTTGACGGACTTTTCTATTCCCAGTGTCCTGAGGGGCCAGCAGCTACCTGGATGTGCGAATGATTTCTGAAATCGTCAGGTTCTCACAAAGCAGCATTTGTTCTAAAGGCCCTGCCTCACCTCACAGTCTGTGACTGCTGTCCATCTTGGGCCTGACCTGATCAGAACTCCACAGCCCCACTGAAAAGGAGCTTGTGGACTCTGGACACTGTGGCCACTGTGCCCTTGAGCTGAGCAAAGTGCAGATATTCCTGATCAAAATAGCTGGGTTGGCCCAACACTCCTTGGTCCAGAGTCTTTAAACCCTCCTCAGGTCTCTCCCTGTGCGGTTTCACCACGTTCTTCCTCTGCGCCTCTGCCCGCTTCCCTGGCTTGTTCTGTTTCAAATTAAGGCCTCCCTGGCACAGAGGGTGGGAGAGGCACCTTTAATCCAAACCTGGTTTAATATCTTGCTTCTTTTTTCCATACTAAGTGACATCCCTGCTGTCCTGAGGTGAATTTTGCTGCAGCTGGAAGCACCCGGGTTTGTGGGTGGTTGGCTTGTGTGGAACCTGCTTGGCTGGATCATTAAATAAGATGGTTTTCTCAAGTCCTGTTTGTTCCCTGTGTCCAGACAAATTTCAATTGACACGGAGTAAAATTGCCAGGAAATTTTAGAGCAAGGGGTGAGAAGGAAAGTTGGAATCGTGAGCTAAATACTTCACTAGCAGAGAACAGTGAAATTGGATGTGGTGCTTTGATGAGGTGGGTTTGTGTATTGATCATGGGCAGGAGATAAACGAGGTTATTAGACTTGGATATGCTCTAGGAAAAGCCACTCAGCCTGCAGGTTTGTGTGTGTTAATACACCCTGGTGAGTACCTGGTGCAGGAGGATTGGTGAGAAAGTGTGAAGTTGACAGAATATTCATACACAGCCTGGTAAATATAATCCCTGGTTCTCTATTCTCTATAGTCACACGGCTCATCAGTGGCATTTGCATCAGGAACACACATTTAACTGGCATCACTGCTGCCCTCTGAGGCGTTATTTCTCAGAGGGATGCTTCAATACAAGTGTTTGACTTCTAAAGCGTTCTCTTGAGGAGGGGGATCCCACACCGAACCAGAGCAGCCACGTCCTGTCTGGGTGCAGAGCAGTAGCCTTGGCCTGCTGTGATTCCTGCTTGTCTGGAGCACAGAAGTTGGCCACAGACACATTTTCTGCAGCCAAGGAGCATGAGCTGCTCTCTCCACTCGTGTCTGAAATCTGGCAGAGGTCTTCCCCTCATCTTCGTTGTGGCTTTTCTTTAATGAGATACGGATGACACGTTTCTTCGGAGCTGCTCATATTTTAAGACAAAAGATCATCCAAGATCAGCCTTGGACTTTTTAACTGAGCACTAAGCCCCTGTTTTTCTGCAAATTGTTGTGTTTGTGCAGCAGATGTGTGGATCTTGGGGCAGAAAGGAAATCCTGCACACGAGAAGTGTCATGGCAAGGCCTTGATCAAGTTGTCCTGTATGGAACTGATTTCCTTCAGCAGGTTGTTTGCAGTGGGGAAATGATTATGGGACTATTTTGAAGCATGCTTGTTTAGGTATCATTCCCTGCCATATTAAATTATTCTCTCATCTTTTTTTCTCTGTTGTTTTTGTGTGTTGAATAATATCAGATGTAATTTAACGTGGAGGTTTTTGGCTATAGATCTGACACCTCTGAACTGCTTTTTGTCCTGCTCCTTCCCAAACGCCTGTACTTCTTCCTGGGCTGGTGTTTTCATCCTCACAGCTGTTTGAGGAGTTGATTTGGTTTCCCTCATAGCTGACTCTTGTAAGATTCCGTTGTTTTGATGTATGTAAAAGGGAGGCAAAAAAGAACCTTCCTTTGAAAATTTCAAAAGTATCAGTGAGTTTGTAACCGCTAGAAATGGAAGGCTCAGAGAGACAGAACTTGGCAAACACTTTCCTGTGTGACAAGCTTGATTTACGTTGTTTCCAGAAACCCCGGCTGGGAAAAGCATCAAACAGAAGCTTCTGGATATAGAAAATGTACTGGTTTTGTAGTTTTCTTGTTGCTTCCTCAACTCTGGATGGAGACCCCTGGCATGGGACATCCTGGCTGTGGCTCTGGCTTGTGGGAAGCCCTCTCTAAACCCCCTGCCCCAGCCCAGGACCCCCAGACCTCTCTCCAGTTTGCTCTGTGGGCTCTGCAGAGCCTCACTCACAGCCGACGATCGTGGCTCAGTCGAGGCCCTTTTCAGGGTCATCCTGGCTCTGTTAACCAAGTGAGGATTAATCATATTAAAATCCTAATTAGTTGGGCTGCATGCCTGACACGGTGCAGCATCAGTGGGAGCCTTCCCAGCGCGTGGGAGGGTGAGGATGGGCTCTGGCTCTGGCTGTGTGCACGTTCCAGCCGCAGGAGCCGGGGGCGTTGCTGTGGCAGCTCCTGCCCTCCTCACCCAGACACGGGTTGGCAGGAGCTGGCAGCTCTTGGCTGCTGCTTTCTCCTGCCTAATCTCTCCTGACAGGGATGTCCAGGCAAGGTGGACACTGGGTAATTCAGGGCCTCTGTAGCTAATTTGAAACGCTTCTTGCTTTAGCTGCCTTCTCCCCAAAGCCTGAAGGGGGAAGTGCTGGTGTTGTGCTTGCTCAGCTGATGCCAGGGATGTTTCCTCTTTCCCCAGCTGCTGTGTGAGAGGCTGCAGCCATGTCTGACTTTGTGGAGAGTGAAGCAGAGGAATCAGAGGAAGAGTACAACCAGGATGGGGAGGTTGTACCCAGAGTAACCAAGAAGTTTGTGGAGGAAGATGAGGATGGTGAGTTTGCCGAATTGAGGGTGTTCATTGCTGTTCTGTTCTGCATCCTGTGGCTCTGCAGATGGAGCAATAACTGTGCTGTAATAGCAGGGCCATCTGTAGTCAATAATCTCAGCTGTTTGAGTGCTTCCCTTCCTCCAAGTGCTCCAAGTGGTTTTTATAATTGGCAATAAAAAATACGCTGCTTCACCCCATGGGATTTAGAGTCACACAATTTGATAGTAAATGGTAAAAGCAGAGGAATTCTCCCAGTGTGACCACTCCACCTGTTCCCTCTGCAGAGAGAGCATGAGACAAGGAGTGGGGATCTGGCAGGAGCAGCTGGCTGGGTTCTGTGTCCGTAAAAGTGTTCACTTAAAACTCTGTGTGGATGGTGTGAAGGAGGATGTTGCCTGCACAGAGCCAGGTCTCAGCGGATAACCAGTAAGTGTCTAACACGTGCTGCTCTCTATGCCAGATGAGGAAGAGGAGGAGCTGAACCTCGATGATCAGGATGAGCAGGGGAACCTGAAAGGATTCATTAATGATGATGATGATGAGGAAGAAGAGGAGGAAGCCAGTGATTCTGGAGACTCTGAGGATGATGTTGGCCACAAAAAGAGAAAGCGCAGTAAGTTTTGTGATGATTGTTACTATTAGGGCATGGTGTAATGCTGATCTGCGTGGGCTGGGTAAGCTGTACCCTTTTGGGCTCCCAGATTAGGAGAGGGAGAGCGTAACTTAGCTCTGCTCTCTTCTTTAGCTTTCGATGACCGCCTGGAGGATGATGACTTTGACCTCATTGAGGAAAACTTGGGCGTTAAAGTCAAAAGAGTGAGTTGTGTTCCCGTGCTGCTGTTAATTGTGGTTTTAGCACAGAGGAGGGTGGGCTCCAACCTGGTGTGAGCTGACAGTGCCTCCCTTCAGCTCCTGCCCTCTGGGAAAGGGAGAGCTGAGTGCTTGAAGGAAGCAGTATCTCTCCCTGCCCAAGCAACTGGGACCTGGCTTCCTAGAGTTTGCAAAACACTTTTTTTCTGCTTCCTAAAGTCTGCTGTGCTCTTCCCACCTCTTCAGGACAGTCTCATTTTCCAGTTCTGTGTGCTGCTAACCTCAAGGCTGTTATGGGCTCTAAAGCTCTTTCTGTAACATTAGAGTCACATCAACCACTGCTGGTGACAGCATGCAGTGACACAGGCACAGCTCCTGAGGGCGTGGCTCTTCTCCCCTGTGTGCCTGTGCTGAGCCAGGGATTGTGAGCACTGACAAGGAATTGTCCTTGCAGCAAAAATTCAGGCGTGTGCGAAAAATGTCTGATGATGAGGACGATGAAGCAGAAGATTATGGAAAGGAGGAACATGAGAAGGAAGCCATTGCTGAAGAAATCTTTCAGGATGGTGAAGGCGAGGAAGGAGGGGAAGCTGTGGAAGCTCCTGTTGCTCCACAGGAAGAGGAAGAGGAGGAGGAGGAAGATGAATCTGGTGAGTGTGGATGGTCAGTTACATCCAGTGTTTGAGATTAAAGCACGGGAACAACGTTCAGACTTTCTCTGAACTAGAAGTATCCAAAAATCTGATCAGTGCACTCCTTAGAGTTAAATGTTTCTGGGTGACAGGTTTAGTTTGTCTGAAACACTTTGTGCAAGAGCACGTTATGTGTGCTGAAGTCTTGAGCACCTCCCCTAAGCTGCCTCAGAAATGAAAATGCTTCAGAGGAAGGCACTCAAGGCACTGTTTAGTGCCTCATAGCACAATGTGTGCCTGACCTACCCCACTTCAGCATCTCGCTGCTGCAGCCTTACCAAAGAAGTTTGAAGAATTCTTTCTACTGTCCAAAGCAGCCAGGCCTTTCCTGACTGAATTTTCAGTGCACAGAGCTGCAACTCAAATGGCTTTGGCTGGAATTTTGTTCCAGCTTGTTACTGTGGGTCAGGCTCCTGGACTCTGTGAGATTGGCGTAGGAGATGCTGTGGACAGACTGACAGCCAGCAGGAGGCTCATAGTTGCACTGGCTGAGCTCTGTCAGAGGTATCTGTTGTATATCTGGGTTCCCTGACAACTGAATTGTTTCTCAATGTCCAGACATTGATGACTTCATTGTGGATGATGATGGACAACCTCTGAAGAAGCCAAAATGGAGAAAGAAGCTTCCAGGATACACAGATGCGTAAGTATTGATTGGAAGTTGGCCTGAAGCCTTGAAAATAGTGCTCAGCTTATTTGGATCTTGCAACTGGAGAGTGATTCAGCTTGTGGTTGGATACTGCTGGTCTTTTTCCCAGAAGAAACCTGGTAAATTTAGACATAGAGCTTTTAGTGTGTGATTTCTGAAATGTGTGACTCCTTCCTTTTTTCCTTTTTCCACCGGATTTTTTTAAAGGGATACCAAAGCCAGGCCCTTAAGAGAAATATTTGCAGTAAAACTCAGAGTTTGTACCTGTCCATGGTTTTTTTAGCCTGGGTGGAAAACTAAAGCTTAGACAGTGCCCCTGGCCTCCTCTGCATGGCCGTCAAGATATTCTGTGAACTGCACTGTGGGGCTGAACAGTAAGAATTTTGGTTTTGTGTTTTGTTTTTATTTTGCTTTCCAGTGCTTTGCAAGAAGCCCAGGAAATCTTTGGCGTGGACTTTGACTACGATGAGTTTGAGAAGTATAACGAGTACGATGAGGAGATGGAGGAGGAGTATGAGTACGAGGATGAGGAGACCGAGGGGGAGACGCGCGTGCGGCCCAAGAAGACGACCAAGAAGCGCGTCAGCCGCCGCAGCATCTTCGAGATGTACGAGCCCAGCGAGCTGGAGAGCAGCCACCTCACAGACCAGGACAACGAGATCCGCATGACAGACATGCCTGAGAGGTTCCAGGTGAGGCAAGGGGCTGCAGCTCAGCAGGTAGAAGGTGTTTTGCCTCCCAGGCCCAGGAGCTGAAGGCTGGCGAGCTGCTGGATGGATTTTGGGTTATCTTTTTTCCCTCTTTGACGACCCTACCTGTCGAATGTATGGGTTGTAACTGCAGACATCAGTGGCGTGTGTGAATCTGGGTTTAACTCCAGTCACAGCTTCACTGTGGCCACTGGGTGCCAGTGTTGCACTGCTGAAGTGCAGGGTTTGGGCTCTGCTGAGGTGGCTTTGTGCTGGATGGTGTTAGGAATCCCTTGAGCTGGACATCCTGAGAGCAAGATGTAGTGCCAGAGAAGACATGGGAAGGTTTCTAGCTTACCTGTATGCCAGCCAACACATAGCTGCTGTATCTGACTTCACTCAAGGTGAAGAGACTTACGCTGCTCTCGGTACAAAGTGCTGTTTGTGCTGTGAGGAATCCTCCCAGAGTCTCATATTTTTCTCTTAATCCTACTCTATATTGAGATTTTCACTGAAAAATCCATCTCCCTTTAGAGTATCTAGTGTAATTCTGTGCAGAGGTTTATTACCCTTCTCTGTGAAATGGGATGTGTGGAGCTGCCAGGAAAAATGATCTTTTTTCCCCATGCCAGTCTGTGCCACAGAGGGAAATGCTGTCTGTGATGTTTTCTGGCTGCAAGTGGCCTGTTCACACATATTGTCATCTTCATGGATGTCAGTGGTGATTAGAGCAGCTCCTCTGAAAGAGAAGTGGCTGAGACTGAGTGCCCAGAGGCTTTGAAGCTGCTTTATCTTTTGTTACTCTGTGGCTGCAGCAACAGAAGTGGTAGCAAGGCACAGATAGATTAAAACAGAGAATGTAACTGCAGAAAATTTGGAAGTCTGGTGGAAAGTGGAGATACCCTCACTTGATTTTCACAGCAGAATTTGCACCATTGCAGGCCTTTCCACATGCCTTTGGCAGGTTTGTAGCTGCCTTTATGTAGTGTAAAGTTTCCTGTGTGCTCAGAAGGTGCAGACATTGAAGTGATATCCTTGGCACCCCATAGGTGAGGGTCCCCAGAGGTAACCTGCAGCTCAAAACAATAATTTCCAGGCTTCTTGGAAACGTGGCAGTGCAAGCCCTGGTGCTGCACGTGCCTCTGCTCACGGTGTTGTCTCCTCCCAGCTGAGATCCATCCCAGTGAAGAGTGCTGAAGATGATGAGCTGGAGGAAGAAGCTGACTGGATTTATAGGAATGCATTTGCAACGCCCACCATCTCCCTGCAGGTAAAAGGTTGTGCCTGGGACTTGTTTTAGGGGTCTGCTGATAGTAATGTGGTGCCCAGTACCTCCTTAATTTCTGGTTTTGAGCAGGTCATTTGACGTGTGTGTGTGTGTTCATTTTTGCATCCACAAAACGGAGCAAAAAGGAACAGAGAGAAATTGAAAGAACCACAATTTCTCAGCCTTAACTCGGGGTTGCTCTTTTAGAGGATCAGCTCAGGAACAGAGTGAACACAATGTGTTTCTCCTTTTCAGGAAAGTTCTGACTACCTGGACCGTGGGCAAGCCAGCAGCTTCAGCCGCAAGGGGCCCAGCACCATCCAGAAGATTAAAGAAGCCCTGAATTTCATGAGAAATCAGCATTTTGAGGTAATCTGCAACTTTTCTTCATTTCCGAGGTCTGTCTCCTTTTAATCCTGACAGGGTTAGCAGGGCTGCTGGGAACAGGTAGGGTACATAGAAGGAGCTGAGATCCCATCCCTGGTTGCGTCTCCTGTGATGAAATGATGCTCTGTTGGGAACTGCAACTCGTGAGCTGTGGCAATGCACGAGCAGCAGGCCTTAAAAACTGTTTGACACAGCTGCTGGCATTGTCTTTCCCTGATTCTGGACAAATTGAGGCTTAATGAGGTCGTGGAATTTCCACTGAGCCTTGCTGGATCCATCCAATCTGTTTTTTGAGGTGTTGCCTGATGCTGCAGAAGTTTTTTGGCCTATGTGTGGTGTGTTCTGTGGTGAAGTAAGAGCTGCCCCATTAGTTTGCTGTCCCACATGGAACAGGAGCTCTGTCTGGGCTCCTGGCTGCCAGGAACAGCCCAGTCCCCTGCACAGGGGTGACGAGTCTCATTTCTGACCCAGGTCCCGTTCATCGCCTTCTACAGAAAGGAGTATGTGGAGCCAGAGCTGCACATCAACGACCTGTGGAGGGTCTGGCAGTGGGATGAGAAGGTGAGGAATATTTTCATTGCTGGTTGTCCCATCAATATTTGTCCTCCCACCTAGCCTGATACTTTAAGCAGTTTGTTTTGGCCATGTTTGGGGTTTTTTTACCCATGTCTTTTTTTCATTTTTGCTGTCGTATGGTGGTAAAGGGATATCTGACAAAATAGGATTCAAAAACTCCTTCCCCTTCACCGAGTTCCTTTTGTGTAGTGATATCTCCTGCCAGCAGTGCAGGTTGCTTCTCTACAATCAGATCCAAACCTGGATTTTGGTTTTTTTCTGTCAATATAATACATCTGAGATGAGCCCTGCCACATGTCACATTTAGCTTTGGCTGTGGATGAAGATTTTAACGATCATTTTAATATGACAAATATCCCCAAATCCTGGAAGTGCCTGTTTGGGAAGGGAGGATTCGGATAACACACTGCAATGGGATGTTTCACTGGAATTCTTTTGTTCTCGTGTCAGTGGACCCAACTGAAGATCCGCAAGCAGAACCTGACACGACTGTTTGAGAAGATGCAGGCCTACCAGTATGAGCAAATCTCTGCTGACCCAGACAAGCCCTTGGCTGATGGAATAAGGGCCTTGGATACCACTGACATGGAGAGGTAGGGTGCCAGGCCTTCTGTATTCATTCCAAAATTACTTAAAATGCCCATTTACTTGCCCAAACAACACAGGCACTCTGGCCACTGCAGAGCGCCCACAAAGCCAATAATGAGAAATACTTAAAATTCTTTTGGGAGATGAATCCAAGGGTTCCTCTTCTGCCTGACCTGAGTCAGAGCAGGTTCTTTGAGGGTTCTGAGCATGGCCTAGCTGCAGGCAGGGTGTAACGTGCTGCTCTCTGTAGGCTGAAGGACGTGCAGTCCATGGACGAGCTGAAGGACGTGTACAATCACTTCCTGCTCTACTATGGGAGGGACATCCCCAAGATGCAAAATGCTGCCAAGGCTGCTCGCAAAAAGCAAAAGCGTATCCGGGAGGATGGTGAAGAGGAGGAAGGTTTGTTTCCCCACATTTGATAGTTTTCTCCTTGTGGGCTCCTTGAAAATCCTTCTTCGAAAGAATAGGAAGACAGTTCGGTGAAAAGCCCACGTGTTTGCACAAAGCATCTCTGCTGGTCATTCTGTCTCATGTTAGTTCCAGATCTTTCAGGCATCTTTGAAAATGTTTAAGGTTTGCCACACAATGTGCTTTCCAGTGGAAAGCAAACTTGATGTATATTCTAACGTGCAACCCAGAGATACTCCTATGAAAACTGCAAGAGTGACACTGAAGATAGTATTTCCAAGGTCTTTTTGCAACCCTGAATAATTTCAAGGCCACAGTGACCTTTGAGATGCCTTTGTGGGATTTAGGGGCTCTGTTGCACAGTGCAGGTTGTGTTTAATCTCTTTATTGTGCTTCTGACACGCTCCAGCTGTCTGGATGCCTCTCTAATGTATCCTTCCTACAGGTGAAGGGGAGGATGCCGAGGATGATGAGCAGAAGGGGCCTGAGCTGAAGCAGGCTTCCCGAAGGGATATGTACACCATCTGCCAGGCAGCTGGGCTGGGTAAGGCTCTGCTCTGTCCTGCTGACCCATACTCTGCAGGGTGCTGTGACTCACCTGTGGAAGGAAGACTGGTAGTTTTGCTACAATACCCTTGTCCTTATTGGTTTGTTTGTTTATTTGTTTTGTTTTGTTTTGTTTTTTCTTTTACCAGATGGCTTGGCTAAGAAATTTGGTCTGACACCTGAGCAGTTTGGAGAGAATCTCCGAGACAGTTACCAGCGTCATGAGACAGAGCAGTTCCCTGCAGAGCCCCTGGAGCTGGCCAAGGATTATGTGTGTAGGTCAGTGTGGGGAGGGGGTCTTTGTGGAGTTTCTGTGGATGTAACACAAGTTACAAGAGCATCTGGGGATGTTCCTCTAATCCTTCATGTTGCCTTTTTGCTTGTAGTCAGTTCCCAAGCCCGGAAGCAGTGCTGGAAGGAGCTCGGTACATGGTGGCTTTGCAGATCGCCAGGGAGCCCTTGGTCAGACAGGTCCTGAGACAGACTTTCCAAGAACGAGCTAAAATCAACATTTCACCAACCAAAAAGGGGAAGAAGGTAAGGAAGGGAGCTGTGACTCTGTGGGTCAGTTCAGGGAGGGATATAAATAACATAGAAATGCTTGTTCTCCCATGTCAGTGGCAGCTCTGAATGAATCTCGGAGCAGCACTGAGCTGGGCTGTTGCAGAGCTCAGCTCAGCAGCGTGCTGCATTTTTAGTCTCAGCATTTTACCAGATGAGATGTTGCCTTCAATTATTGGAACAGTCTCTGTTTCTCTGGGACTGGGAAGCAATTCCACTGTGTCCTGCTGGGGAAGGAAATGCAGACTGGCAGGCGTGGGGCTGAGGGGTTGTTGAATAAAAACCATTGTCTGCTGTGACAAACAGAGGGATCTTTATTCATGAATGCCCTGTGTGCATGCTCTCCTCTTTCCCAGGATATTGATGAAGCCCACTATGCCTATTCCTTTAAATACATGAAGAACAAGCCTGTGAAGGAGCTGAGAGATGACCAGTTCCTGAAAATGAGCCTGGCAGAGGACGAGGCACTGCTCACCATAGATATCAGCATTGACATGAAAGGAGTGGAGGGGTGAGTTCCCACTGGCTGTGCCATCCCTGACTTGGCAGAGCTCATTCATGCAGTGCTCTTAGAGCACTTCTGTAACCCAAACTACTCCTGAAAGTCATGGCCTCGTAGTTTCCTGCACCTCAAAGTCAAGCAGCCTCTCAAGGATCTTGCTTTTTTCATCATCTTGTTGAGAACTTTAGAACTGTCCTACTCACTGAAAAGCAAACTCTGAAATCTTGGGATTTTTGTGGAAGATGATGCTTATTTCCCAACCAACTTAATTCCTTCCCTGCACATCTGAGTGGTCACACTGTGCAATATGGGTGTGCTGGAGTGGCTGGGATCTGTCTACAGCATCACTTCAGCAGCTAGAGCAGCGTTTGATGGGAGGGTTGGCTCTTCCCTAATTTTTCCTAAGTCTGAGGTGTGCAGCAATCTGCCAGTGATGGTGTCCATGCAGGTGCCTGGAGCCTTTCTGTATTCCTCCTTTCTTGCAGTTATGGCAGTGACCAGACATACTTTGAGGAGATCAAGCAGTTCTATTACCGGGATGAGTTCAGTCACCAGGTGCAGGAGTGGAACCGGCAGCGCACCATGGCCATCGAGCGCTCCCTCAACCAGTTCCTCTACGTGCAGATGGCCAAAGAATTAAAGAACAAGCTCTTAGTGGAGGCCAAGGAGTATGTCCTCAAGGTGAGATGAGGCACAAGTTTGAGGCAGAGCTGGGCTTGCAAACACTAGCAGCAGTGTTCTGGGGATAGCTGCTGACAGGTCGTACACGAGTTCTTGGAGAGGAGGAGGAGGCAGGGATTGAATCTGGTTCAAATTTCCCTCCAGAGGAAGGTTATGCCACAGCCCATGCAGTGGATTTTCTCACTCCTCTTTGTCCTTTCTCTGCTCTCCTAGGCTTGCAGCCGCAAACTGTACAACTGGCTAAAGGTTGCTGCCTACAGGCCAGATCAGCAAGTGGAGGAAGACGACGATTTCATGGATGAAAACCAAGGGAAGGGGATCCGGGTGCTGGGCATTGCGTTTTCATCAGCCAGGTATGAGGGAGGGAATGGTGTCTGGATGCATGTTCAGCTTTAGCAGCCCTCGATGTCTGAGTGATCTCTGTTTGACAGGGACCACCCCGTGTTTTGTGCCCTCGTTAATGGAGAGGGTGAGGTGACAGATTTCCTCCGATTGCCACATTTCACAAAGAGGAGGAATGCCTGGCGTGAGGAGGAGAGGGAAAAGAAGGTGAGCCTTGGTGCAGCTGTCACTGAGATGAATGTAGATAGCTCAGAACAGGAATCCTCTAGCTTTTCTACTCTGATTTTTCTACTTTCCTTTCCAGGCCCAGGATATTGAAACGTTGAAAAAATTCCTCCTGAACAAGAAGCCTCACGTGGTGACAATTGCAGGCGAGAACAGGTCAGTCTTTGTGCTGCTTCCATTTCCCTCTGCAGTCCTTTCTTTGTGCCTGTCTACATTTCACTGTTTCCAGGACCCAGCTCTATGCTCCCCCCTCAATCCCCTTGGCTGTCTCTCCCTAGGGATGCTCAGATGCTGATGGAGGATGTGAAGAGAATTGTTCATGAGCTGGACCAAGGGCAGCAGCTGTCCTCCATCGGAGTGGAGCTGGTGGACAATGAACTGGCCATCCTCTACATGAACAGCAAGAAGTCTGAGGTGAACCTTCTGTTACTCCAGCTCTCCCTTAGTCTCTTGCTCATTCGTGCTGTGTCATCCTCTATTTGTTGTGCTGGCCTTGCATCATTCTCTGTCTCATATAATCCGTCTGGACAGTCACGTACTCATCTTTGGATCGAGGCAAAACATCTTAGGCTTCCCTGAAGAGATCAGCACCAGCAGATGCACAAAGTGGATATTGATGTAGTTGGAAATGAGTGAGATTGTTCCATTACCAATTGCCTAAGAGCTCCTGGGAGCCTGTGACCTCAGCTTTCTTTGCCCTGAGCACCAGTCTAGTGCTGCAGTCGCTGTCTGATGTGTCTCTGCTGCTTGTGGTGCAGAGTATGAACACACCACGAGGGTTTTCCCTGGTTCTGTGTCCTGTTGCAGAATGAATTCCGGGATTACCCCCCTCTGCTGCGTCAGGCCGTGTCCCTCGCTCGCCGCATCCAGGATCCCCTCATCGAGTTTGCCCAGGTCTGCAGCTCTGATGAGGATATTCTCTGCCTGAAACTCCACCCTCTGCAGGTAAATTTTCCTTGGGCATGGAAGATCTTTCTCTACCAGAGAAAGCAACCTGTGAGGGTTTGCTTTCAAGGAAAAGGTTTCCAAGTTAAACTTGTGCAAGTTCTGCCTGTTCCGTGCCATATTCAGTCTACACAGCACCTTCCTTATTTCTTTTTTTTTTTTTTTTCGTTTCATTCTCACCAGCCTTTAGGCTGTTCTCAGGGGTAACTCTGAGGTGCAACACAGCTCCTGGGAGCCAGTGTGTTGTGTTTGGCTCGTGGCAGAGGGTTGCACAGATCCATCTTTTCCGGGGCTAACACCTCTCCTCTCTGCCAGGAGCACGTGGTGAAGGAGGAGCTGCTGAACGCGCTCTACTGCGAGTTCATCAACCGTGTGAACGAGGTGGGGGTGGATGTGAACAGGGCCATTGCTCACCCCCACAGCCAGGCTCTGCTGCAGTACGTGTGTGGCCTGGGACCACGCAAAGGCACTCACCTGCTGAAGGTAAGGAGGCTTCTCCACAAAACCAGCACATGCCCAGCACTCTGTGAGTGCTCAGCAGGTGAGTCAGGGCCCCGTGTGCCAAGTGCAGCTGACAGCTCTGTTGATGTGTGTTTTTACCTCACTGTGCCTCGCCCCGAAGCTACACATGGACGTTTGTGTCCTTGAGAGACCCAAACAGCTCAGCAGATCCATCAATCCCTGCCAGCTCCCAAGCCCACAGGAATGGATGTGCTGTCAGAGCGTCAAGACACCTCCACAGTGTAGAAAACACGAGGCAAAAAGCCAAAGCTTTTCCTGGGAGTTGGAGCCGTGATGATGTGGAATCATCATCCTTCACACAATGTTGAGACACTGGCAGGGAGCAACAACTTAAAGAGTTGTTATGGGCGTGTGTCAGATGCTTTAAACACTGCAGTGTGCAGGGTGAATCCTCTGCTTTTTTTCCCAGACAGAAACAATTTGGGTTGGAAGGGACCTTAAAGATCATCTGATTCCAACCCCTAGCTGTGGCCACAGACATCTTCCACTAAAGCAGATTTCTCAGAGCCCCATCCAACCTGGTTTTGAACAATTCCAGGGATAGAGGTCCCAAATCTCTGTGGGCAATCTAGTGTTTGAATAGCAGGATTTATACTGTTGCCTCTCTCAAGGTTTATATTCTTGCCTCTCTCCTCAGATCTTAAAACAAAACAACACCCGTCTGGAGAACAGGACCCAGCTGGTTACAATGTGTCACATGGGACCCAAAGTGTTTATCAACTGTGCTGGCTTCATCAAAATTGACACAGCATCACTGGGTGATAGGTGGGTATTGGGTGGTATTTGATGTCCAGTGGGGTGTGGAGTGACACAGTGACCTTCCCTGAGTCGGTGTTCCCCACAGTTTCTGTGTGGCCCCTCTGACTTTAGGCCAAGTTCAGTATTTCTGGTTATTAATCTGATTCTTACAGCTCTGTGAGCTGCAGAAAATGAATTATATGGCTTGTTCTGGTGTGAAGGACTCTTTGTGGTCAAGAGGAACGGAACTAAAACCAATTGTTCTCTAAAATAGTTGTCACGGAGTCATCAGTAATCCATGGGCACTTCAGCTTAGTTTCTGCCTGGTCCTTCCAACAGTATTTTATTTTTCTAAAAAAGTTTCAAACTTGAGAAATAACTCAGCAATTCGACTTTGCCTTAAACCAATAGCAATACTGGCATGTTTATAGAGCATTAACTTCACAAGAGGTATTTTGAGGACAGCTGTAACCTTGTTTCTGAACCTGACTGACTGCTTTGCACGGAGGGTCACTTAATAGAAACATGCTTTCTCCAGGGTTTTTTGCCTTTGAAAAGCAATGTGAGAAAGAACACCTGGGTGGATCCCTACACTGAGTGATCCAGCCCTGCTAGATCACTTGGTTCTTGCAGGATACAAGTCCCAGAGATGCTGGGGGCAATGTGTAGCCCATCCAAACAGCTCAATAGCAACACAGAATTTATGTGAGGAGAGAAACTGCAGAGAGCTGTGTGCTCACAGAGCAGCTGTAGCATGCAGGGATCAAATCCACCCAGCATCCAAAATGCCTGGCTGTGTCTTTGGAGCTGCAGACTGGAGTTTGCCAGGTCTTGCCTTGGCTCCTGCTGCTTTAGCAATGAATAATTCATGGTGTCCTTTTTGGAGTACTTTGTTCCATGGAGTGCAGCAGTGGTGCTCAATGATGTGCTTGATCACTGAGCTGCAGGAACAGCTGGAGCAGCTCAGAGCCCTGATGTGAGCACTGGTTTTGTTTCAGCACTGATTCCTACATTGAAGTCCTAGATGGCTCTAGGGTCCATCCCGAAACCTATGAATGGGCAAGGAAAATGGCAGTGGATGCCCTGGAATACGATGAGTCAGCTGAGGATGCAAATCCTGCCGGAGCTCTGGAGGAGATCCTGGAAAACCCTGAGCGCCTGAAAGACCTGGATCTCGATGCCTTTGCTGAAGAACTGGAAAGACAGGTGGGGGTTCCTGGTGCTGAGAAAAAGAGGGGAAGCTCTGCTGCCCAGCTGAGATTCTCATGTTTTATAGCTTTGTCCTTTTTAGGGGCTGGGCATTAGCTGTGCTGTAGTAAAATGTATAAACAGCCATGGTGAGCAGTGTCTGACAATGGCATGCAGTCAATGCTTGCAGAAACTTGGGGCAGGGGACAGTAATTAGGCTATTTAAGCTCTTCCTGATATTTTTTCTCAATGTGTTCGTCCTTTTGACCTCCTCAAAATCCTGTGACTGAGTCACCATTTGTTGGTACCTGCTGCATTCCCCTTCTTTAAATTTGCTGTTTCATAAGTTGCTTGAGTTCTTCCAAAACTTACACTGGATTCCCTACTGACCTCCTTCCTGCTGCTCATGCCTTTGTCACCTCTGAATCCCACACAGGGCTACGGTGACAAGCACATCACTTTGTATGACATCCGAGCTGAGCTGAGCTGCAGGTACAAGGACCTGAGAACCCCGTACCGTTCACCCAACACAGAGGAGGTCTTCAATATGCTGACCAAAGAAACTCCAGAGACATTTTACATAGGTACATCCCTCTTCACGTCCCTGCCTTCTGTCCTCCTAAGTCGACACAGGATGTGTGAAGGTGGGGCAAAGGGATCTTAGTGAGGGTCATGCTGGGACAGTGCTGTGGTGGAGTGTGAAGCAACTTTTCAAGCACTTGGGTGGCCTCCTAACACCTTCATAACAACCTTAGATGGAGGGAACAGCCCAGCTCTGCAGTTTTTCATTCTTTCCTTCCCCTCTCCCATCACCCCCCAGGTAAAATGATCATCTGCAACGTGACTGGGATTGCCCACAGGCGCCCGCAGGGAGAGAGCTACGACCAGGCGATACGGAATGACGAAACTGGCCTTTGGCAGTGCCCTTTCTGCCAGCAGGACAACTTCCCAGAGCTCAGTGAGGTGGGGCTGCTTCTCCTGACAGGCCTGTCTTTGTCAGGAGCCTGCTGTCAGCAGGAGTGTTGTGTAGGGTTCTTGGGAGACAAGGTGTCAGAGCCAGGATTGTGTCCGCAGTGCCCCAGGATCCCAACCTGATGTGGCCTTAGGCTGTAAATAAAATCTGTTGCACTTCTGACTAATTGCTTCAGTATAGATTTGACAGGTCTTTTATGGCTACATTATGGCTTTTAGAGTGAAAGGGACCTGGGGCTGAGCTGACCAGTTCTTTGCAGATACTTAAAGCCTTCTTGTTCGTGGTCTGGATTGTGTTTTATGCAGAGAAATTGCCTGTGACACTGAGAACAGAAGGCTCTACCACCTTCTCAATTTTAAGAACTTATCTGGACCACCTGCTGCTTAATGCAGCTGTACTTTAGGTCCCTGCTAAACACTGAATTCCAGCCTGGGTAATCCGTGACTTTAAACCCCTATAGTGTTCATTAGAGACCAGCCCTGGCTACAGGCTGGTGTTCAGGGTCTAAAAATGTTCTGACCTTCCTGGTTGCAATGTCCCATAAGCTGAGCAGAACTGGAGGGAGCAGATTGCATTACTGGGTAGCATTTGTTGAAGTCTTCTGTCCCCTGCCCTTCCACAAGTCTCTGCTGGCTGCACCACTTTGCTGACACAGCTTTTGGACTTGTTTTGAGTATGAAGTGCTGGGGCTATTTTGTTTCCATGCTGAATGATTTATTTGCTTTTGCCTTGCTCAAGGTTTGGAACCATTTTGACAGCGGTTCCTGCCCAGGTCAGGCCATTGGAGTGAAGACACGTCTGGATAATGGTGTTGCTGGCTTCATTCCAACAAAATTTCTTAGTGACAAGGTGGTCAAGAGGCCAGAAGAAAGGGTGAAGGTATGACAGCAGTTGATTTTCACACTCCCAGCGAGAGCTGGAAGAACCTGGAGCGAATACCAAAGACTCAGAGTTTGGTTAATAACACTGTTCTTAAGTGACTTTTCCGACCTTATTTTCATGTAAGGACTTTAAATCAGCAGGAAGTTCAGGTTGTGGGTAGTGTCCTTGTCCCACAGTGCAAATCTCCTTTGGCAGCTGGTGGGACCCTGTTAATAAGTTAACACGTTGTGCTGCAGGAGGATTTATTGTCGTCTGGCTGGAGTCTGGCTTTAGGAGACCAGAAGGCATTCTAATGCAGAGCTGCCCTTTGTTTCTGGCTTTCTAAAGCGTTCACAGAACTGCTTTTGGACAGGCAAGGGTCATTTTCCCTCTTAAAGCTTTTTCTTCCCTCTCCATTAATTCGTGGAGGTCATCAGAGTTACTGGTCCTTCTCAGTACAAGATTTGGAGTTCTAAAAGAAATGGAATAACATCTTCTCATCATATAATAAAATAGTGGTTTGACATCTTTGCTGTCTTTTGGGGTCCCCAGCAGTCTGTGCAGGTGATGGATAATCCTGTAAGCTCAGAGGTCTCAGCATTTCTTTAAAGAGTTATTAATTAACTTCATCATGGTTAACTGAACTAAGACATTGCAGTTTTTGTGGGGGAATTTTCTGTCTCACATTTTATTAGAGCAGTCCTTTGGGTGTCTGATTCTGAACACAATTAACTGCTCTCTTGTACATCTTGAAGTCCAGTTTTGCTGCTCCCATTGTGAAAGATATTTGAAATAGAAAAGATGATTGTCCTCACCCTCCAGTTTTCCTTGTGATGTGGGTAATAAGTAATAGATGTGCTGGAGAACTGCCCATTTTTCCCTTAATCTCTTTTGATTCTGGTCATTTTTGGGGTCAGTTGACTTTCAGTTCATATAGAAAGATCACTTTTAAAGGTTGTATCAGTGTGAAGTAGCCGAGGTGATTTGTACCTCCCCAGAGTCAGCAGATCCCACATGGATTGTTCTGTAGCACTGGGATTGTGGTGTGTCTGCCCAACCTGCTGCTCACCTTGGCCTGCACCTCCCCTGCAGGTGGGAATGACCGTGCACTGCCGCATCATGAAGATTGACATCGAGAAATTCAGTGCAGACCTGACCTGCAGGACCTCAGACCTGATGGACAAGAACAACGAGTGGAAGCTGCCCAAGGACACCTACTACGACTTCGACTCCGAGGCAGCGGATCACAAACAGGAGGAAGACATGAAAAGAAAACAGCAGAGGACAAGTGAGTTCTCTTAGTTTCTCTCTCCCTTGTAATTCCAGCCTTCCCAGGCTGCTTCAGGACCGTTTAGATCCAGTTGCATTAAAGCAGTTCCTCCTGGAAGGCTGAACGTTCCCTTTGTTCCCCAGCCTACATCAAGAGGGTGATTGCTCACCCATCATTCCACAACATCAGCTTCAAGCAAGCAGAGAAGATGATGGAGACCATGGACCAAGGGGATGTGATTATCAGGCCAAGCAGCAAAGGGGAGAACCATCTGACTGTCACCTGGAAGGTCAACGATGGCATTTACCAGCACGTGGATGTGCGGGAAGAGGGCAAGGAGAATGCCTTCAGCCTGGGCTCCATGCTCTGGATTAACACAGAGGTAAAGCCCACACCTGGGAAGGGGAAGGACTTATTTTTATTTTACAGGTTATCACAGCCCTTCTGTCCTTGTAGCTGCTTTCACACTCCTGGAGAGTAATTTCCAATACATTCTCTGGATCCTTACATAATTTTTTTTTTTTTTTT
>VXBU01010832.1:0-15705 GCA_013400315.1 Bombycilla garrulus | reverse complement strand
AGTCCGGCGGCGCGGGGCCGCGGCGGGCGGGGCCGCGGGGCCACGCCCCTCCCCGACCACACCTTAGCGCTGGCCACGCCCCCCGCATGCGCCAGCGGGGCCACGCCTTCCCATTGGGCACTCCCCATGAGCTGGCCACGCCTCCCCCGCGCGCGCCTGCGCGGGGTTGGCGGGCGCTGAGGGGCGTGGCCGCGCCTTTCATTGATGAGCAGCGCGCTGGCCACGCCCCCTGCCGTGTGAGTTGGCGCTGGCCACGCCCCCAAACGTGTGTATTGTGCTGGCCACGCCCCCGTGAGTACCGCTGGTCACGCCCCCCGTGTGTGGAGGCGCGTTCCCGCGGGGCGGTGCGCGCACGGGTGCGGAGGGTGCGCGGAGGTGTCGCACCTGTGCAGGTGTCGCACCTGTGCAGGTGTGTGGGCTGCTGTGCGTGTTCCTGCTGCGCGGTGCCGCTCTGAACGGGCGCGGTGTTTCACGTGTGTGCCAGGCACCGCACGTGTGGGTGCCCGCACTTCCCGTCTGTGCCGGGCAGCGCGGGAGGGCGGGCGCAGCCTGTGCGCGGCAGACGCTGCACATCTGTGCTGGGCCCTGCACATCTGCCACAGGGATGCACAGCTGGCGCGGGCCTCGCACAGCTGTTCTGCGCCCTGTGTGTGCCCCCGGCACGATGTGGCTGTCGCCGGTGGTTGCGGCGCATTGTGTCGGGGGAGGGGGGATGCCGGGAAAAGCGTCGTGTTTGGAGAAGTAGTGGCAGCAGCCACAAACGCCTCAAGGCATGGAGGGGGAGGCCCAGGATGAGGGGGCTGGGGCACTGAAAGGTGCCCCCTAATGTCGGGCTGCAGTAGGGTGAGGCCGAAACGCGGCGGTTCCTGCCCGCTGGTCCTGCCCCATCGCTGCCCCGCGCTGCAGGGCGCTGGCTTGCGCAAGGGGGGCTGACCCCCCTCCCCGGGGAGCCAAGCTGGCTGTCGCTAGATGGCAGCAGGGCCACGTGGCAGTGCCACCACTGCTGTCACTGTTCCCACTCCAGGACGTAGGCCGCCACTCCTGGGCGCAGGGCAGGACCCGCTTCCACGTTGTAGCCGCCATCACGGGCGGCTCCAGGGGTGCTCGTGGTCCTGGGGAGTCTAAAGCAGGTCTGGGGGACCACGGAGGGGCCTCGTGCCCCTTGTGCCGGCCCCGCAGTGGGTGACCCTCCCGGCTCGGGGCTGGCGGCTGCTGGGGACACCGCCACTCTCTGGGGCTGAGGACATCCCGGATCCTGCTGGCATCCCCCAGTGGGGCGGGCAGCCCAGCGCACCCTAAACCTCTCTGAGTACCACCCAAGAAGGTCTGGCTCCCGGTGGCCCTGGGGTGCCACCCAGACTGGGGGTGGCCTTACCCGCCCCCCTCCGAACAGAAACGGGAACCCCCTCAGGCCTTACGCACACGGCGCGGTTTGTCCGCCCGCGGACGCCGTAGCAGCGCGGAAGTGTCTCCATGGAGACGGGAGGAGCTGGGCCCGGGGATGGAGAAATACGAGCGGATCCGCGTGGTGGGGAGAGGGGCCTTCGGGTGAGGGGGCGCCGGGGGTGGGCGATGGGGAGCTCTCCAGTCTTTCTACCTCCGGGCGGGAGGCCTTTAAGCCGCGTCCCCGTGGCAGCGAGGCGCTTGCGGCCACGGCAATGCGGGGTCGGCCGGTGTGTGGCACTCGGTGGGACATGGCACGGGGTGCAGGGATTGCGGGCGACCTGTGTCACCCCAGGCCGTGTGTTGTGTCCCCCTGTCCCCGCAGCATAGTGCACTTGTGCCTGCGCAAGGCCGACCAGAAGCTGGTGATCCTGAAGCAGATCCCGGTGGAGCAGATGAGCAAGGATGAGCGGCTGGCAGCGCAGAACGAGTGCCAGGTCCTCAAGCTGCTCAGCCACCCTAACGTCATCGAGTACTACGAGAACTTCCTGGAGGACAAGGCGCTCATGATTGCCATGGAATACGCCCCAGGTGGGCCCTGCTGTCCCCAGTTCCTCGGCAGGTCCAGGGCATGCCAAGCACTTGGTTTTCTTTGGGTCAAGCTGCTGAGGTCTCACATCCTGCTCCTTGTAAAGACCCTGGGCTTTGCACTCCCAGGAGTTCAGTCACGTCTCTCTCGAGGAGACATTTTTGTAGGAAAGTATCTGTGGTTCTTGGTGGACACCAAATTGCCCATGAGCCAAGTGAGCAAGCATTGATCAGGCCGTGGAGTCGCCATCCTTGAAGATACTCAAAAGAGAGATTCTGGTGCTGGATTCTGGTCCTTGACAACCTCAGTGGCCCTGCTTGAGCAGTGACCTCGCAAGGTCCCTTCCAGCCTCAGTCACTCCATGATGAGATACCTTACACCTGCCAACCACATCCAAACCAAGGAGATTTCAAACCCCTCTGTCCCTGATCAGCATCGTCCCTTGCCTCGGGATTCGGGCACATTTTCCCTGTGTCAATTCTGCTGGCCCCACATTTCTAACAAGATTTCCTGTGGAGTTTCAGATGAAATCAGCATTTGCATGAGGGTTTGCTAAAAGCTGTGTGTGAGCCCTGAATCTTGACCTCCCCTTCCCGACAGGGGCCTCTCTGTGCCACGTGGCCTCTTGGACTGCCAGAATTCTCCTCTGCAGAACAGGCTGATCTTGTTCTGCCGTGCAGTTTTGTGTCCTTTTCCAAGAGCTGTAATTTTAGTGTTTCTTTTCCTGCTACTTTTGATAATATGTCAACAGTAACTTCTCTCTGCCTGTTTTCTTCTCCCACCAACCGTGCTGCCATTGTTCAGGAGTGTTGGAGGATGTGCTGCATGTCCCACCAGGATGTGTTTTTCCTACGTGCTTGGCTTGTTAGGATGCCAAAATGGCAGAACCCGCTCAGTTTTAGGCCAAGTTTGTTCTGTCCTGTGCAGCTCCCTGTGCCCACAGCCCTTTGCTGTTCCTCGCAGGGGGCACTCTGGCAGAGTTCATCCACAAGCGCTGCAATTCCTTGCTGGATGAGGACACCATCCTGCACTTCTTCGTGCAGATCCTCCTGGCCCTGCACCACGTGCACACCAAGCAGATCCTGCACCGTGACCTGAAGACCCAGAACATCCTCCTGGACAAGCACCGCATGATTGTCAAGATTGGAGACTTTGGCATCTCCAAAATCTTGAGCAGCAAGAGCAAAGCCTACACGGTGAGTGGCAGGGGAGCTTCTTACCCCGTGGCAGCAGGCTGGAAACTCTGGATTTGGCTCACAGCAGTCTCTGGGAAGTGGCTTTAGGCAATGCTGCTTTGTTGCTTAGCTGATGTCTTCCTGCCCGAGTTTGCTGTGGCTCTGTGGGCTGCAGAGAAGTAAAAAAGACCTGCCCAAAACTGGGAGAGGATGGGGTGTCTGGGCCCGCTGGTGAGGTCAGACAGGGTGGCTCCTGCTGGGGGTGGTGTTTGCAGACTTGTCTGACACATTCTGAGCAAATAAATTCCTGCCTGTGCACTCCCATCCTGCCTTAATCTCCTTTCTCTGCTTGACATTTGAGTGTCTTTCCCCACCTGGGCTAATCTGACCAGACATTTGTATCACGCTCAGCGCTCTGGGCTCTGATTCTCTCAAGTGGATAGAAGCAAAATTAGAGGCAATCACTGTATGTGTCACTGGAAAGGCAAATCCTCCTGTTTTTCACTGAGATTTGTCAGGCAGCTGTTGATGCCAAGGCAACAAAAGCCCAGCTTTGTGGAGCTTTAGGTGGTGGTGTTCCAGCCAGCTCTGCACCAAGCCTTCCTCCTTCCACCTCTCCACCCCACTTTCACTGCACCGTGGTAAATTTTTATCTCTTGTAGGTGGTGGGAACTCCGTGCTACATTTCCCCAGAGCTCTGTGAAGGGAAGCCTTACAACCAGAAGAGTGACATCTGGGCCCTGGGCTGTGTGCTCTACGAGCTCGCCAGCCTCAAGAGGGCTTTCGAAGCTGCGGTAAGAGCGATGTGCTTTACACGTAGCACGGGGAGCCGTGGCCTCTCACTGAGGTGAAAATGTACGCTGGGATCACTTCTCAGCGAGCCGGGAAGTGTGAAGACAGAGGGCAGTGCTGAGAGCTCCTTCCTCCTCGGCCTCGCCCCTGACTGCCCAGCCAGTGTTTGTGTCTTGTTTTCTCTCCAGAACCTTCCTGCCTTAGTGCTGAAGATCATGAGCGGGACGTTTGCCCCCATATCGGATCGATACAGCCCCGACCTGCGCCAGCTCATCCTCAGCATGCTCAACCTGGATCCTTCCAAGAGACCCCAGCTGAATGAGATCATGGCCCAGGCCATCTGCATCCGGCCCCTCCTGAACCTCTACACAGATGTGGGCAGCGTCAAAATGAGGAGGCAAGTGACACTGCCACCTCGGTGTCCCTTGGGAGGGGCTGCCACAGCCCACAGCGTGTCTGACCAGCTCGCTGCCTCTGTTCTGAGCTCCAAAGAGAGCATTTTCCCAATGCAGCTCTCATGTGCTGCCTGAAATGCAGCTGCTGCTGGCTGAGCGTGGCCCAGGGGCTCAGAGCCAAGCAGGTGCCATGGCAGGTGTGGGCTTGTCATCACAGTGACAGCAAACAGAGAGTTGTGAGCACAGGGGGAAGTGAACCGGTGCCAACTCCCCTCTCTCAGGTTGTTTAAAGTACTGACAAAGCGGCGCTGTGAGTGATTCACCCGTGGCTTCTGCTGTAGCTCTGCCCAGACACTCTGTGATCCAGGGCTCTGTTAAAGGCTGGATTTTGGTTTGGCAGGCCTGAAAAACCCTTGGCTCCGGTGCCCGCGGTGTCACAGTGCCACAGCCGGACAGGGGGACGGGCGAGCAGTGCCAGGTCAAGCGGTGAGTTCTGCCAAGGTGTGTTCAACTCAGCTCCACTTGGAAGGACCCTTTCCTTTGGATGACACAAGTCAGAGTGGAACTCAGGGTTCTGGAGAGAAGAACTTAAGGGATGTCACCTTCCCTGAGCTCTGGAGGAGCCCTGCTGCCCCTTGCACCAGCACTGCTCTGGCTCTGGTAGCTGTGCTGGCACCCGGACTGGCTGGTGCTGTCTCTTTTCCTGTGGGAGGAGGTTCAGGGATCCACATTAATGATTCCTCTGTGCCCCACAGGTGTCCGACGTGGTTCAGCCAGGACAGGAATCCCACCGCTGCTGTCATCCATCTACACGTGGGGCAGTGGCATCACCACCCCTCTGCGCCTGCCCATGCTGAACACCGAGGTGGTGCAGGTCTCTGCTGGCAGGACACAGAAGGCTGGGGTCACCAAATCTGGGAGGCTCATCCTGTGGGAGGTGAGTGACAGGGAACCTGAGGCAGACAGTGGCTGTGGAGCCTTGCATGTGTGATTTTTGTGATTTGTGTGATGGAGGCATTTCTGCTCACTCCCAGACCCTGGCACTGCCTCCTCCAGGACTGCAGTCCCAGCCAGGCTGTGGGTAATGCTGATAAGCCTGCGGGAAGGGGTTCATCAGCGTTCTCCAACCCAGCTCTTCCATGGCTTCTGTCCATCAGGCTCCTCCCATGGGTGCTGCCGGGGGTCCTTCTCTCCCAGGAGCCACTGAGCAGCTCCAGCCTCAGTTTGTATCTCGCTTTCTGGAAGGCCAGTCTGGAGTGACCATCAAACATGTGTCCTGTGGGGATCTTTTCACAGCCTGCCTCACAGGTGAGCTGCTGCCTCCTGCCTTCACCTGTTTGGGTCCCAGAACTCTCTAGAACCCAGTGGGACAGCGTGGGGAGCGTGCTCTGAGAGGAAGCAGAGAGATGCTCTGTGCTGGGGTGACACAGAGGCCTCTGTGGCCTCTCAGGTGATGTGGGGTCAGAAATGGAGACATGGTCCTCCTGTGATACCACACTGGTCAGCTTGGTCCCAAACTGTCTGGTGTGGGCAGGGCCACAAACAGTTGGACTTAGGTGATCTTAAAGGTCTTTTCCAACCTGAATTATTCTATGTTTTTATGAAATCTCCTGTGCTTGCTGTCCTGGTTGCATTGGTGTCACCTGAAACCAGAACTGATAGTGGGGACTGCTTTGTGAGGAGAATCTTTGTCACGTGCCCTGTGAGTGTGACACGGGCACCAGCAATGACTGGTGTCACAGTGAGGAGTCGGCGTGAGCTGCTGCAGGGCTGGTTATCCTCAAACTACAGGAAAGCAGGGTTGGAGCCCCCTCAGAGCACTCCAGGAAGCGTTCTGGGTGGAAGTGGAGCACGCACACCAGTCCAAGGCCATGTTTGTGGAGCAAAGCCCTCCCAGTGATCCTGTGGGAGCTCTGTTTGCTCTTCTGCTGGGGTCAGGGCAGCAAACAACAGATACACAGTGGGCAAACTCCATGGGCATGTGTTTATCCTGCCTTCCGTGGCAGTTCCGGCCACCCCTTTGCTGGGCTCAGGGAGTGCCTCTGTGACTTTAACACCTCCACAGGCCGTGGGGTTCACAGCTCCTGCTGCACAGCTGCAACAATGTTATCTCAGCACTCTTATCACTGTTTGTTGTTTGTCGAACTGTTGCAGCACCGTTGTGAGTGTGACACGGGCGAGCTGCTGCAGCTCCCTGGGAGCTCCTGCAGTTCTTTGGAAGCCTCTACAGCTCTCTGGAAGCTCTTGAAGCTCCCTGGAAGCTCACTGAAGGCTTGCGGCCCCTGCAGCTCGTTCTGAGTCCGAGTGGCTCCGATGTCCTGGAAGCCATGGCCACCCCTCGGTTGTGTCACCTTGCAGGGCCTCACGTGTGCCGCTGACAAGGCTCCTTTCTGCTCCTCCAGACAGGGGGATAATCATGACTTTCGGCAGCGGCAGCAATGGCTGTTTGGGGCACGGAAACTTCACGGACGTGAGCCAGGTTGGTGGAGAGGGTGCTGGGCTCCCCCAGGGTAAAGCATCCCGGCTTCTGCACCACGTGAGCAGGCTCATCCCGGCTCCAGGGATGTGCATCCCAGGCATGCTCTGGCATCTGACCCCCTCCCCCTCCTCTCCCTGTCACTGCGGGGTTTAAAAGACCCAACCTGCCTCTCTCTTTCTCTCTCCCCCCCCTACACAATGATCCCTTTGAGCGTGGGGGAAGTCAAGAGCTGCCTTGTGGTTGCTGTTGGCAGGCTCCCAGCTTGGAGCCTGCCTCCAATCACACACCTGCCTGCTTCACTCTTGGCCTGCAGCTGCCAGGGTTCACTGAGAAAAGTTATTTTTCAAAAGAGGCAGTATTTAAAGAAGAGCTGTGTGTTTCCGATTGGCTCGGAGCACTGGGGCTGAGGGCTCGTTGCTCCCTTCCAGCTTCTTCCTCGCCTGCCCTCGGATGTGGCAGCAGCCGATGGCTTCCAGCCGAGCCCGGGGACCGGTGCCATTTGTCACTGTGGTCAGCTGGCCCGTTTGTTCCTGCTCCTCCCAGAGCTGAGCTGCTCCCTGCTTATGGCTGGGGAGGGGACACCAGTTGGAAGCAGCAGCCAGATCCTAACAAACGGTGCTTTTCACTTGAGCAAGATAATGAGTATGAGGCGAGGTGTCAGATCTAACAGCAGGTCACAGCAGGGGCTGGGTGAAATGTGGAGATCCTGGTCCCTCCACCCCCTAATGAATCTGAGCCATCAACTCACAGCTCCTCTGCACAAGAGCCTTTGAGCCAACGCATCCTGCACCAAGCCCCTGCCTGCTCAGAGCAGGCGTTCACAGCCCCTGGCACTCCCCACATGGGCAGGGGGGCAAATCCCAGCCCTTGCTGAACCTTTTCCCTCTCCAAACTCTCGTGCTGGCTGCGTTCTTCCGCCCCAGAGATGTTTGCATTATCTTCTGTGCTGCGTGCACGTAGTCTCTTATCCCTTTGAAGAATGTTTGGAAGAGGAAAAAAAAAAAATTCTCTGTTGTTTGTGTTGGATGAAAACTGGGATGCTGCCAGCGCTGTGTTGAGTCTGGGGGGGCTGGGTGGGAGGGATGGGAGCAGCCGGGCAGGCTGGGAGGTCTCGGCTGACGGCTGCTGCTCTTCCTTCCCTTGCCAGCCCAAGATTGTGGAGGCCCTGCTGGGCTACGAGATGGTGCAGGTGGCTTGTGGTGCGTCTCACGTCCTGGCGGTCTCCAACGAACGGGAAGTGTTTGCCTGGGGCAGGGGGGATAATGGTAAGAGATGTCTGTTTTGCAGAACAAACCTTGTGCCTGTTCCCTTTGCTGGCGCTGCTTGCCCACAGTCCCCTCCAGATGTGCCAGGTTGGGTGGGTGGGTGTGGAAGAGCTGCAGCTCTTTTGCTGCATACCAGGGCTCCTGTGCTTTGGGTTTGCTGCTTTCTGGGATCCCGGGCTGGGCTCTTGCAGCAGCTGTGCCGGTGCTCTCAGTGGGGCTGTGCTCAGGGTGTGTGCAGCCATCAGCTGCTCTCTGCTCTGTTCCTCCTGCCAGGCCGGCTTGGGCTGGGCACCCTGGAGTGCCACAACTGCCCCCAGCAGGTCACAGTCCCTCCAGAGCACGAGGCTCAGAGGGTCATCTGTGGCATCGATTCCTCCATGGTCCTCACAGTGAAAAACCAGATTCTTGCTTGTGGGAGCAACAGGTAAGACGGGTGAGGGTCTGTGCTCCACATTTTACCCTCCTGGGCCTGTCTGTGTTGTGACCAAGGGGCTCCACAAGATATCCCTGGTGATCCTAGAGGTTTTCCCTGTGCAGGTGTAACAAGCTGGGGCTAGACCGGATCAGCTCGGCAGAGGAACCGTCTCCAGAGGACCAGGTGGAGGAGGCCACTGTGTTTGTGTGTGCCCAGTCAGCCCCCTTGAACCAAGAGCCCATCGTGTGTGCTGACATCGGTACAGCACATTCGGCTGCTGTCACAGGTGAGAATGTGTGCCCAGATTCTGAGAGGGGGGACACCAGCATTTTCCTTATTTTCTTCCTGCCTGTTTCCCGTGGGCAGTCTCTCACGAGACACCCTGCTCCCAGTGTTGAAGCTCTGTGGAGCAGGATGCTCAGCCTGAGCAAAGAGTTTCAGGGGTTTCAGTGACCCCCAGTTGTCTCTCCTCTCTGCTGTCAGCCTCTGGCCACTGTTACACCTTTGGGAGCAACCAGCACGGGCAGCTGGGCACCAACTCCTGCCGCAGCAGCCGCGTGCCCCACCTTGTTGTGGGGCTCGAGACCATGAAGGTGACCGTGGTGGCTTGTGGAGATGCCTTCACTGTGGCCATCGGAGCAGGTGAGGCTGAAGCCCCCATGTCCTGGGCTGCAGCACGCCCTGGCTGGCTCTCCCTGGTATTTATTTCCCTCTGCAGACGGCGAGGTGTGCACGTGGGGAAAAGGAGCCAGGGGACGCCTGGGCAGGAAGGACGAGGAAACGGGAGTGCCCAGGCCGGTGCAGCTGGAGGAGACACATCCATACCTGGTGACCTCCGTCGCCTGCTGCCACGGGAACACACTGCTGGCAGTAAAGCGTGAGTAAAGCCTTTGTCCCTGTGATTCCTGCCATGAGGACCCAGCCAGACACATGCCTTGTGAGCGGAGCTGTGCTGAGTAACCCTGGCACGTAAGCTCGCTGTTATTCTAGTCCTGAAGATGAATAGAAATAACTTCAAGGCCCAAAATAATTCCCCTGCTGCTCTTCAGCTCTGTGACACTGCCTCTCCCACTGGGCAAGGGAAGCAAAGGGATGGCAGAGTGCACTCCCAGACAGGTAGGCTGGCCAAGCTGCGGCCGGCGGGGAGCCGGCGTGCCAGCGGTCCACAGAGTATCCAAAAAGAGCAGCTCTCTAATTGATGCTGCTGAAATAGAAGCTGAGATTTGAGGCGTCATTTTGGCTGCTGCCTTTCCATTGTGGTTTGGAAAAGATAGCAATGGTTTTGTGGTTCCTCTCTGCTCGGGCCAAAGGCAGCATCGTGGCTCGGTTAAAACGTGCCCGTGGCGTGACCTGCCCTTCCGTTGCCTGGATGTACAACAGGAGCCTGGCCCAGACTGCTGCAGGGGCCTTTCTTCCTCTCTGCTGGGCTGATTATGGCCTCTCTGCTGGGCTGAGGGATTCCAGTCCCAGCCCACTTCAAGGAGGCTAATTACAGCCCGGAGGGGAGGAGGCCCAGCTGACGGCCCCGGCACAGCCGAATGGGCCCTGGCTCTGTTCTTCCCCTGCAAGTGCCCAGCTCTCATGTGATGTGAAGGGGACGGGGAATGGCCGAGTCCCCAGGCTCGGGAACAAGTAGGGCATTTGTCATGGGACTAAAAGGGTTTTGTCTCTGCAGGAAGAGTGCAGGCTGCACTCCCCTTCCGCTGCTGGAGTCGCCCTGCACGCTGTGGCAGCTGGTTTGTGGGCTCCCACCTGCAGCACTGTAAGAGCAGGGACTGAGTGTCCCTGCTGTCCCTCCGCCCAAAACCTTGTCCGTCCCAGTACTGGGAGTGCAAACTCAGCGCTGTGAGGGCAGCAGCCTTGCCTGCCCCAGCATCCCTCAGCAACCAGTGTGCAAAAAAAGCACTGAGAGCTCTGTAAAGAGCTGAGATTTGGGCTTTCACACAGCTCAGTCTGCCTGGAAATTTCTCCAGCGAGAACGTGAGGTCCGGTGACACACGTGATGTCACTGCTGCTGTGCTCTGGCCCGGGAGGGTGCTGGCACTGTGAGCTGTGCTCCACCTTTGGGGCGGCCGTTCTGCTCCTCCCATGGGGCCAACTCTGCTTTTGACTGACTTGGGCTGCTGCCCAGGTTATCATGAGCTGCTGCTGCTCCCTCCTCTCAATCCCACTGCAAACAGAATAACTGGGAGAAGCCAGGCTGGAGAGGAGGAGGAGGAGAGCACAAACCTCAAGAGACTGCATTTCATCCTGCTCGGGCTCTGTCTACTGGGCGTTGCCTCGCTTGTGCCACTTGCAGTGGCTTCCTGTAGGGAAGGGGACAGGGATTTTGGTGTCCATCTCTTGGCTGTCAGGCCTGTGTGGGGCAGAACACTTCTTGTAGCTTCATCAAGGTGGGGCTTCCAGCTAAATCTTGATCTTCACCCTTTTTGTTTCAGCTGTTGTGGAGGAGTCGCCTTCCCAGTGAGTGAGAGCAGCCACATCCTGCTCTTCCTGCTGCCCACTGTGGCCTGGCTCAGACACGCTCCAGGCTCCAGAGCTCCTCAGCTGCACTCCAAAGGCAGCAGGCTGGAAGCAGAGAGCTCCTAACGAAGGTTCCCAAGGAACCAGAGCTGGTCTCACTTATTGAATTGTCACTGTGAACCTCCAGTGCCTGAGAATCGCTGCCCTGGACGTGCCCAGAGCTCCGGTGCTGACTTCAGGGGGGTCACACTGTGGCTCTTCCCCTCTGTGCTAGAAGTGCCTGTGTGGAAGGGTGAGGAGCACAGAGGTTGTTTTCCGCTGTGGAAACTGTTTCTGGTTACAAAGCCCAGGCTGACAGCTCCGTGTCTGAGAGAGCTGTCAGCCTTTGCACAGCAGCGTCTGGAGTCAGGGCCCCAGGCGCTGTGCTGGGTGACTAAATGCAAACCTCTTTGCTAATTAGAGAAGTCTGTCCTTTCCCATCCCCCCTTGAAACGTTTCACCCATTTATCGAGCGTACTTTGGAGGGTCCTGCCTGCACGGCTGGCCGAGCTCTGCACGAGCAGCCTCCCTTGTGCTGCACAGCTCTCCCCAAATGCTGCCTGCAGCTTTCCAATTACAGCCTCCCCCTGGCCCCAGGAGGAGCTGGAGGATTCTCCAGCTGACATTTGTCCTCAGGCCCCTCAGTCCTGCTGCTGACCGGCTCGCTGGCTCCCAGCTGAGCTGGGGAAGGCAGAAAAACACAGAGATTGTCAGCACTTGAAGTTTTTTAACCCAGATTTGCCCAGGGAGCTAAATGAGTTTTCACCAGGGTTCTTTGCGGGCAGGAGAAGCACATTCATGTGTTATGGACAGGAGTCACGTTTTTTGTCTCCAGAAGGGTCATTTCCTTTCCTTTATTTTTTCCTTCTTGTTTCCTTTTTTTTAACTTACATTTGCCCCAGGCCATTTTTTGATGAGCTTCTGTCTCTGATCTGTCTGACATTGCAAATGCTCTTGCCTTTCACATCCATCTTTGTGCTGTTGCCAATCTGTTGTGTATAAAGTCGGTGCTTTCATAAGCTGGCTGAGATGAAATCTCTCTAATTATTTTCGTGATTCTTTCCTGTTTTCAATGAGGGAAACCTCGACGGGCTCTGGTAAAAGCCAACTGATCCCTCTGTCATGTGGAAGGTAATGAATTTCTGCAGCTCTCCTGCCCTTGCTTCCCTCCCCTCCCAGGCTGGGGCTGGGGAAGGGAGCAGGTCCCGTCCGGCCGGGAGAGGTGTGTGCAGCCCTGGCTGCAGACACAGCCTCCCTGTATGGCTCCTGGCAGGGTGGGTGCATGGGTTTTTCCCTGCCTTTTTTGTTTCTTGTGGAGCTGCCTTTTCAGGCGGTTACACCCTGCTTTCCCAGGAAGCCGGCTGGAATTCAAAGGTTCTGCCAGTCCTTTGGCACTTTCCTGTGCTGCAGGTTACGGAGCCGGCGCAGCGCCGTGTCGGGGAAGGTGCTTTCCCCTCCCGGCCCAACCTGGGCACCAGTGTGGGTGCAGGGCTGGCTTCAGTTGATTCAAAGCCCCTCTGGGCCACTGCCTCTCCTCCCTGTGTGGAGCTGGCAGCAGCTCCAGCTCCTTCCAGCATCAGATTTCTCTGTGTTGTGCAGAGCTCTCGGGGCTCCCCTTGCCCCACACCACCTTCGAACATCCCATAGAAAGGGGCTGCTGTTCCTCCTGGCACAGCAGCAGGCAGGACAGAGGTCTGAGAGCCTTTGTTTTGTCAGTGATGGCACCAAAATGCCACTGCTTCAGGAGTCAGGCTCTTCCTGCTCCAGGGGTGCAGCCCCGCCACCCGCTTCCTATCAGGGTTCTGGTGTTAGGTGGATTGTTTTATGGCTGGTATGACATATCAGCCATAAAATGACACCTTTGCACTGCAGTGCTGAGGCTGGAGGTGTCAACAGCTTGAATATTAGGAACTTTTGCTCCAGACTGGGGAAACCAGTGTGGACCAGTGTGCTTTGTCCTGGGCCGGGAGCTCCGGCAAGGGCTGGAGCCCTCGGGATTTCACAGCCCGGGCTCTCCACACGGGAGTTCAGCTGTGAAGCCCAGCAAGATCATTTGAATAATTTAATACCGGGCTGTGACCAAGCCTGGCGAAAGGGTAAAGGAAACAAAGAGGCCCCCAGCCCCGAGCAACAAAAGCTCCTGGAACGACAAGCCGAGGCATGTCCGTGCTGCCGGAGGCAGAGAGCAGCCCGGGCAAATAGGCCACTTGCATTCCTCACGTCTGCTGCTTTGTTTGCCTGCAGAAGCTCCCGGTGAAATCTGCAGGTCTCAGGGCTTCTCCCTTCATCCTTTTTTTTGTTCCTGTGCTGTGCGGAGCTGGTGGTGGATCGTGTCCCCGCGGCTCTTCCTGCTGAGGAAAGGCAGGGCCGGAGGGGACGGGAAGGGGAGGCGATGTGGGATGAGGCTGCCTGGTCCCTGCTTGTGCATCCTGTGCGGGTCCCCTGTGGCCATTGTCACCCAGGGAAAGGCTGTCCCTGTTCCAAATAAGATCCTGCTGACTTGGGGCAGTTACTGTAGCAGGAAACAGCCCAAACTGCCTGCTGATCTCGGAGCTGATTTATTTTGATTCCGGCACCTCTGCCGAGGTCGTATCCTCATTCCCACGAGGCTTTTGGCAGGAGGTGCAGCTGCTGTCCCTCTGTCCGTCTGCCTGGATCCCTTACCCCTGCCCTCCCTGGGCACGAGGCCCCAGAAGCCGGGAGAGGACTCTCCCCACTCCTTTCCCCGGGGCTGAAAGGCTCCACCTTAACTTCTTTAGAAGCCGGAGCGTTGGTTTTCTGTCCCTCCAGTTTAAGTTAAATATTAGGCGGAGGGATGGAGTAGCAGGGAGAGGCTGGGGAAGAGGACGAGAGGCCTCTCTGAGCTCAGATGTGTTCAAGAAGCGACCCATCATGGGGGACAGGGAACAGAACGTATCACCTCCACAAAGGGAATTGCCCCGAGTGTCGCCTTTGTGTGAGACAAATGCCTGGCTGTGATGTTGAGTGCGGGGAGGGCTTTGCTTAGGGAGAGGGGAAAAGGAGGGATCTTTGTTTGCAGGGTCTGACACCTCCCAGCCGCCCTGCCGGCACAGCCAGCACCTTCTGATGGCTTTGTCAGCTCCTGGCTAATTAGCAGAGATGCTCTTCAGTGAGGTTAGGGAAGAATAATTTTAAAACATCAAAGAGAAGCAGTAAATAATGATAAAAGTCGGCTGTTTCATGGTTGTCATCGGAGGCACAGGCTGCCTGTGTTTACAGGACTGTCTTTGGAGTCCCATCAGCCCCCAGGATAGCAAGGACCCGTCCTTTTGGCCTGAACCTTGTCCCAGAGTGGTGTCCAGGGACAGTTTTTATCCAGGGCCAGGTTGCAGCGTGTCAGGGACAGTGTCTGGGTTGTGCCTATCTCTTGTTGGAGACAGCCTGGCTCCGGGCTCTGCTGGCACAGAGTGGCAGAACCAGCTGGACCGTGGATCCTGCCCTGGGGGTGTCACAGCCCTGCGAGCACCTCAACCCCAGCTCAAGGTGGCTCTTGCTCCCCTCCACTCCCTGTACAGCTGCCCACTGTTGTTTTTACCTGTCACGTTTCCAGTATCTCTGGGAGCTGGTTAAAGTTTAGCTCAGTGCTCTCCATCATCCGAGCAGCGACTCGCCTCTCCTGGAATATCCCCTGCTGCTGGCAGTGCTCAGTGTACCCCAGTACAAGGTTCCCTGATATTTGGGAGCCCGAGTGCAGCTCAGAGCAACCTGCCACCCCTCAGGGTCACCCCAGAAATGAGCCACCCATCCCCTCCCTGGCAGCTCTGGCAGCGAGCAGGCTGCCTCCCCCCGGGCCGCTGCGGGGTTTTATTTTAAGCAGAGCCTCTCGGGGAGAGGAGTAACGTGAGCTCCTTGAGTGACAAGTGATAGAGCTCGACTTGCTCAGCGTGTCCCCCAGGAATCCCTCTCCTCTGCCATTTGCTAATTGAAAACTGCTAACATTTGGGTCTGGAGCAACTGCCGCCCTTAATGGGAAGCTGGCTGGAGCGAGCGTTGGTGGGACTAACACATGCTCACAGCCTGTCATCTGCTCGGCTCCATCTCTGGGGAAAGGGGCAAATGCTCCCATATGCTGCTCTGATTTCTGAAAGAGTGACGAGGGGGCTGGAGCCAGACAGATTTGCTTTTATTCTCCCTCCTCCAAGCTCTTGCTCAGTTACAAACCGTGGCTGGGAGGGAGGCTGTTGGCTGCAGCCTGGGGCGGGAGCTCCCAGCGAGACAAAGCCACAGGAGCGTGTGTCCCCCCCGTGGGGGGCTCAGGGCAGCCCCTCCGTGTCGTGCTGCGGGTGAGGGCTGGGAGGAGCAGGACCGGGACCTGTATGCACCTCCAGCCTCGCTCAGGGGCTCAGCCGTGGCCTCGGGCTGCTTGCAGGAGTGTGGCACCCCCGGGACACCTCTGAATCAAGGAGGGCGTGTGGGGTCAGCCAGGACACCGCAGTGTGTGCCCCCAGAGCCCAGCCCGGGCCAGGGGCTGTGTGTGGTGTGATGTTGATGCTCCCCGAACGCCCGGGGTGCTGTGTCCCAGCGCGGTGGGTACTAAACCCCCCAGAGGGCTGTGCCCGGTGGGGTGCTCCCCAAGTGCCCAGGGTGGCTGCACCCCAAACCCCTTGCAGGGCCCGTCCCCGGGGTGATGCTCCCCGAGGAGCCGGGACCGCTCCATCCCCCCCGCGCGGCGGCGGCGGCGGCGGGGCG
>VXBU01010831.1:1678636-1736378 GCA_013400315.1 Bombycilla garrulus | reverse complement strand
TTATTTCACATAAATTACAAACCGACACAAATTATTTTATAACAAATATTACAACAACCTCCTCGGGATGGCAATTAATCTAAAATTTATCACTCTGCTAATGCCAGCAATAGTCCTACCAAGCATGTCTTCAAATCACTCGATGTTTCTAGCATTTGGAAGTGAGATTTTTAGAAAAATGTAGTTCCGGACTCTAGACCTATTTTAATCTTTGGAAGGGGCCCGAGGACATCCCGTTTGCCAAGCTCTGATGTCCCACCAGTGCTACCAATGCCACCAGTATGGCCTTACCCCAGTGCTGGTGTCCCTTCAGTGCCACCAGTGCCACCAATGTCCTCTTACCTGAGCTCTGATGTCAGCCCAGCATCCCCTTCTCCAGACTGTAGAACCACCTTGGTGTCCCCTCAGTGTTCTCAGCATCCCCTTCCCCATCTCTGGAGCCACCCCAGTGTCCCCCAATAAACTCGTTTCTCCCCACATGTCCTTGGCTTCTCATTGAGGGGGTCCCTGTGTCCTCAAAGTGCCAACATCAGGGGTGGGAGGGTCCCCAAAGTGCCCCCACAGGTCTGGAGGGTACCCAGGTGCTACCATGGGGGTCCCTGTGTCCTCAAAGTGCCAACATCAGGGGTGGGAGGGTCCCCAAAGTGCCCCCACAGGTCTGGAGGGTACCCAGGTGCTACCATGGGGGTCCCTGTGTCCTCAAAGTGCCAACATCAGGGGTGGGAGGGTCCCCAAAGTGCCCCCACAGGTCTGGAGGGTACCCAGGTGCTACCATGGGGGTCCCTGTGTCCCCAAAGTGCCAGCAGGAGTCTGTGCAAGTCCTTGAGGTTAAAGACCAATGAAACCATCCAGGAGTTGGACAAAATCAAGGGTGAGCACTCAGTACCTTCTTCATCCACAACCAGGAGTTTATCAGTTTTTCATCACAGCTGTTTCATTCAGTCATCTCTTAAATAAAAAAAACAATGTCTCTTACAATGTAATAAAGTAATATTTTACTGGTTTATATTTAATTTAACAATCTCTTATTTAATTCATTAATAATGATATTTAACTGCAATGCCAGATGTAACCACAATTCTCTATTCTACCACCAGCTGTTGAAACCAGGTGGGGAGGTTTTGCTTTATCTCTTCTAGCACCCCTCCCTCATAACTCCAGGGGAATATCTCCTGTTAATGGGCCAGCTGTTAAAAATCAGGTGGGGCTTTGTTCTTTATCTCTTCCAGGACCCATCATCCCTCCAGGAGATCTCTCCTGTTAATGGGCCATAAAAACTACATCATAGAATTACATCATCCCATTGTGAGACGCTCCACACAGGGGGAGGAACCCAGCATTCCTACCTGGATAAAACCTGGCATTTGGGAGGCCACAGGCAGCTTGTCCCACAGGATTCCCAGAGGAGCAGCCTTTTCCTCCACAGGATTCCCAGAGGAGCAGTCTTTTTTCCACTGGATTCCCAAAACACCGGCCTTTTCCACTGGGTACCTGACTTTGTATGCTTGAGCAGTATTTTTTTTTTTTTTGTGAGGTAATTGTTTAATTTCTTTAGTTCCTTAATTATTAGTTAGTTCTTATTTAATTAGATCTATATTCTTATAAATTAGTTCTTTATTACTTTTTCTCATTCTTTAAAGATTTTCTGCAGATAAAATTCAAGGTTATAGGACTTAGAATTTAGAATTAATTGCAGATAATCCTGGGAGGAGAGGAGAGCCAAGGGTATAGGACTTGGTTAAGTTGTAATTAACTGTAGCTGTTCCCGGGATGATGCTCAGCAGGGTTTTGCCAGCTCCAGCCCAGCTGAGCCAGGCTCAGCCAGGAAGAGCTCAGGAATCCAGGGAGGCTCCTCTGGGCTCCACATGGAGGGAACCTCCCCCGTATGGGCACAGGAAAGGATGGATACCCCAGCAGCTGGGGGATTTTGGGGACGGGGATGCTTTCCCAGAAATTCACCTGGCCCAATTTCCCTTGGATTTGGGCCAAAAGAAGAAAATCTCTAACGCTTTGCCTGTGCAGGTGGACACAGAAGGGAAAATAAAACATGATGGAATTTCCCGACAGGGACAGGCAAAGGACAGGGTTATTTACAGCAGGCACACGGACCTTGTATCAAAAAAGGCCATGGATGATGCGGAGCTGCAAAAACCAGCAGAGGAGAAAATCAGAGAGGTCACAGAGAGGACGAGGGCAGCCCTGGAGGAGCTGGTGTCCCAGAAAGCTGCAGCAGCCCCGGGTAGAGCAGCTCCTGCATGGTTCCTTCGATTCACACCAGCCCAGCAAGGAGCTGCACTCGGCTTGGGAGCCAAACACAGAATTATTCGGGTGGTGGAAATGCTCAGGGATACCATGGAGCCTCCAAGGTTCAAAATTAACAAAAAGATTGCAGGAGGGCCACCCTCTCCTCCAGCTCCCATCCTGCACTCTCTGAGTAGAAAGGTGACAGTGAGGGAGCAGCAGGAGTGGAAAATCCCTCCGTGCATTTCAAACTGGAAAAACGCAAAGTGTTACAGCATTCCACTGGAGAAACGCCTGACTGCAGAGGGCAGGGGATTGCAGGCTGCTCAGATCAATAACAACTTTGCCAAACTGGCCAAGGCACTCTGGATTGCTGACATGATGCCTCGGCATGCAGTGGAGGTGCGTGCCCAGGTTGGGAGGAGGATGGCTCAGAAAGAAAAGGACAAACAGGAGGAGAAGCTCTGTGAAATGGCTCGGGAAGCCAGGGAAGGAAGGGCAGGAATCAAAGCTTGCGCTGAAAAAGAGGATGTTGAAGCCAGAGAGAGACAGAATCAGACACGGCCAGCGCAAGCAGAGACACAAGCACAGAAATCTCTCCTGGGCAGCTCCTGAGAAAAGGTCCCGGCCGCAGAGGAATGGGAACAGAGATATCAGTGAAGTTACTGCCCTAGGAGCGCCCAAGCCCAGGCCCCACAGTGAAATCCAGTATGACCAGAGGCTGTTCAACAACAGCAGGGGCATGGACAGCAGCTTTGCTGGAGGAGAGGATGGAATTTATAACATTTATGAGCAGCCTTGGAGAAGTGGCAAGGATATGGCCCAAAACATCTACAGGCCAAGTACAAATGTGGACAAGGAGATGCGTGCTGATAATCTCGAGGCTGCAATAAAAACCAGGTTTGTTCCTGACAAGGAGATTTCTCGCTCTGATAACACCAGAGGCACAGAGGGACCGGTGCAGTTTGAGGAGGATCCATTTGGTTTGGACAAATTTCTGGCAGAAGTGAAGCAGCACCGGGATTCAGAGAGCTGCTGCCCTGAGGAGCACAAGAGCAAAAAGAGGAAGAAGGAGTGAAACTGCTCCTGGAGAGGTGGGGCAATGCAAGCCTGGAATTGGCATCAAATCCAAAAGGGTTTCCTTAAATATGAGGTGTGCAGGAGGATGGGGTTGGGTTGTGACCCAGCAGCTCACAGCTCTGCCCCTTGGACAGACACACAGATTCTTCCACACAGGACACAGAGTAATTCTTCCAACTGAGGAGAGAGAGGACATGGACACCTGTCCTAGGTTACAATGTAAAAATATGCCAGAAGGTCTGTATTCTATCTCCATCTTCATGAACTGTTAAAACCAGGAGGGGCAGTGTTTTCTTTGCNTGTTATTCTTATCCTCATATCTTTGTCTGAGAGCCCCTTTAAATAATTTGGAGGGAGGGGGTTTGCATTTTATATTCCAAGAGAAGTTCTTGCCTTCCTTGGCAGGCACCTGTCTTTCAAAACCAAGACAACACCACTCTGAAACATTTTGAGAGGAATGTCAGATTTTTCTCTACAAACAAGCTGCAGGTCTGCTGGTAGATAAAACTAGCACTGAGAAATAAAAGAAACAATGGGAAGGATTCTGCTGATTGATGAATGGCAAATAGGTGTTTGCCATTATAAACAAACTACAAGATTGCTGGTAAATGAAATTGGATATTGAAAGATGAAAGAAACAATGGGGAGAACCTATAAAATCCATAAGAACTAAAAATTAAAGGGGAGGGTTATACATTAGAGGGGAATCTTGGGTGTCAGGCGTTCTGGGAAGTCTGTACCTCTGAACTACCTCAGCCAATGGGGAAAGAGGGAAAGGTGGCTTGGAAATTAGCATAAAAAGGGTCCTCAAATTCCGGAGACTCCAGGGAAATGTCCCATGGCCTCTCTCTTTATTCGAATAAAGTAAAAGGACTCCTCTGTCTCCTTTTTGGACATAAGCCTCTGGTGTTTGTGCCTTAATTTTCTTAAAGTAATTTTCCTAAAGTAATTATTCTTAAGCAAGTTCTCTGGTTTTGCTGATTTCCCACTGCCCAGCACCTCAGGGAAGAAGGCAGTCCCCTTCCCACAGCTCTAGTTTTTACAGGTAGCTAAAGCATTGACTGGATCATTTAAAAGACTTCCTGCTGTATATAATGATTATCTCATGCTCTAAGAGATACTGGGCTGTTACTGATCCAGTGTTTGTGTGGCTACACAGCGTATTTGGACAAAAGAGGGGAACTGCTGGATTCTGCTTTCAAGCAATATTCATAGTTTCTCAGTAATCTTTGATGCAGTTTCTTTACATTGAGTGAAATAAAGCCTCCTTCCACCACTTAAAAAAAAAAAGGGGGGGAGGGGGGGGAAGAAACAGAGCTGAAGCGGCCAAGGGGGCTGGGGGGAGGCCTGCTGTGCCACCCCATATCTACTGCAGGTCTCTTAGATGAACAGCACTTAAATGCAGATCACCTAGTCCCAAGTGATGTGCCGGGCAGGGGCCGCCCTGAAAAGGGGGGGAATGAGTCGCCTGAGCGGCCGCTGCCGCCAGCTCTGGAAGAGAGAGCTCCGCGGCACCGTTCTGCGGCCGCGAACCGAGCCCGCCGGACCGTCTCGGATCCGGAGGGCTCAGATTCTGAACTCTAGAAAGACCGGGCAACGGTGGAAGCCACACGGAGCCGGCGCGGATGCCGCTGCATCCCTTTCCACACCACCCCATCCGCAACACCTGCGGCTGATAAAGAAGAGGGGAAAGGGGAAGAGGCAATGAAAAGCAAGCCCTAAAAACTACACGCCGTAAGGGGTAAAATACCAACAAACAAATGTAGAGAAGGCTAGAAAGGCACAAGGTGCTCACGGCTGTCCTCTTCTGTTTTGGAGTCTGCGAGTTACGCGGGGCACCGCCAACCGCGGGTCCAGAAAGGAGCTTTGCCACAACAACCCTGTCCAGCCAGCACCCGGCCCGCAGGTTACGAGTTCCACACGGAGCCCTTGCGTTCGGCGTCCGCGCAGTTCGGGGCTCGGGGTAATTCTGGAGGACGAGACCCCCTCGTTCGACTGCCCCGCCGCTCCCGCAGTCACCGCGCTTCCCAGAGAGCGGAGTCCGGCCGGTCCGCGCAGTCTGGGCGGGGAACTTAATTACGACAGGGGTAATCTTTTATTAAGCGCATGCAACTAAGTTCTGGTCCTGGTCCTTGGTTTCTCCATGCGGTTTGAGGGGCTCCGCCCCCACCGCCGCCTCCGGCCCCGGGATAGAAGGGAAAATGACCGACACGGGGGCAGCGGGCTCCGAGCATCCGCACGCAGGGACACGGACACCGACACGGACGCACACGCAGACGCGCGCGCTGTCCCAGAACCGGAGTGCAGGCTCGGGTTCCACTGAATAACATTTTCCGAACCGGGGACCAGCCCCTGGAGCACACGACACAGTAACAAAGGTATCAGCATGTACTTATCGTACTTTCTCCTTTCCGTGACGCGTACGCTTCCGCGCTATCGCCGCTCCTCCGTGCCATTTCCACATCACGGTTCTGTTCTGCGGCTCGTTTCCCCACGCCTGAACAGGCGCGATGTATTTTCCAGCTCTTCACCGTTCACTCAGCACGGTTCCTGAGAGCGTTGTCCCCAGGACTCGCTGGGCCGTGCTCTCCTCGGTAACTCTTACGCTGCCTCACCTTCCGTGACTCTCTTTCGGCCGCATATCCTCCGCGGTTCACGGCCGCTTATCTCCCGCGGTTCGGGGGCCACGTTTGCGTTCCACAACTCGCAGTGTTGTTCTCACGGGGTGTCCGCTTTCTCCCGGCAGTTGTATTCGCTTGTGTGCGTTCCGCGCCGTCTGCGGCCCCGTGCGCTCGCCTCCCGGGATCCGCTCCGCCGGCTGGCTCGTCTTTGCTTGTTCCACGCCGATCCCGCGGCTCGCTGTAGCCGTAGCCTTTTGCTATCTCTGTATTCGCTGCTTGAATTTCTTTTCTTGCTGATGACGTGGCCCAGCAATGCTGCCGGTGGCAATCACATTTTCTCTTTCTAGGCATGTCTACATTTTTCCTTTCTGAGCTCTCATGGGACAAATCTTATTGTTTACACAGGTGCAGGTGTTTTTCACGCTCAGAATAGATTGCTGTGTTGAACGAATTTCTCGTTCTCTTCACGTGGGAACTTGCAAATGGCCTGTGAGCTGCACTGAGGAGAAATGATGATCCAGTGCTGGCAATTTTAGCAGAGCGAGGCCTGATTTCATAAGACCTCTCTTTTATAATTCTTCTACCTGTCTACAACGCTGTCCCCATGTCCCTGTCATCATCCCACATCCCTGTGACTGTCCCCATGTCACTGTCCCTGTTCCCCTGTCCCACATCCCTGTCCCACGTCCTCATCGCTGACCCAGGCCACCTGGATCATGGCCATGCTGCAGACCGAGGGCATCCCCAAGTTCGTGCAGGCGGCCCTGGACAAGAAGGGGCCCGAGGACATCCTGTTTGCCAAGCTTTAATGTCCCACCAGTGCCACCAATGTGCCCTTACCCGAGCTCTGGTGTCACCCCAGTGTCCCCAAAGTGTCCTTACCTAAGCTTTGGTGTCACTCCAGTGCCACCAACACCCCCAGTGTCCCCTTCTCCAGGCTGTAGAACTACGTTGGTGTCCCCCCAGTGTCCCCCAAGAAACTCGCTTGTCCCCACATGTCCTTGGCTTGTCATTGAGGGGGTCCCTGTGTCCCCAAAGTGCCACCATGGGGGTTGGGGGGTCCCCAAAGTGCCCCCCATAGGTCTGGAGGGTAGCCAGATGCCACTATGGGGGTCTGGGAGGGGTCCCCAAGGTGCCATGACAGGTCTGGGGGAGTCCCCAGGGTGCCACCACGGGTGTTCTGTGACAATAACTGGAAAATCCATATCATCAGCAGCAGCTCAGAGGAGGCTTCCAATGAAGCTCAGGGATCTCTTCTTGGAACCCTGAAAACTTAAATTATTAAAAATTAAAATTCTGGGACAGCTCCCAGTCAGTAACAGGCACAATGTGGAATCATCACTGACTCCTCTGTCACTGACTCCTCCTTATCTGTGGAAAATAAAAAATGGAATTTTGGACAAAACCAAGGGTGAACACTCCGTATCTTCTTTATCCACAACCAGGAGTTGATCAGTTTTTCATCACAGCTGTTTCAGTCAGAGTCATCTCTTAAAGAAAACAACAAATACATCTTACAATATAGAAAAATAATATTTTACTGTCTTATATTTTGCTGCTATTTAATTTATTAATGATTATATTTCATTGCAATGCAAGATGTAACCAGAATATTTAACTGCCTTATATTTAACTGTCTATTGTTTAATTTATTAATAATAATATTTCACTGCAATGCAAGATGTAACCAGAAGTGTGAATTTTATCCCCAGATAAAGTTGTTTTTATTTCTTCCAGGATGCCCCCCTCATAACTCTGGGGGGGATATCTCCTGTTAATGGGCCACTGTTAAAAATCAGGTGGGGCTTTGTTCTTTATCTCTTCCAGGACCCATCCTCCCTCCAGAAAAATATCTCCTGTTAATGGGCCAGAAAAGTCACACCATAAAATCACATAATCCCATTGTGAGATGCTCTGCCCAGGGGAAGGAACCCAGTGTTCCTACCTGGATAAAACCTGGGATTTGGGAGGCCACAGGCAGTTTTTCCTATTGGATTCCCTTTTTTCCACTGGATTCTCAAAAATATCTGCAGTATCATTCCTGCTTTGCTACCATGCTACCAATCAAGCAAAAGAATACTCATTTTCTGTATTTGAAGTTCATATTTTCAAATTCTTTATCTGTTTCAGTTAGACTTTAATGTCACTGATCTGAGAGAAATGTCAGGGAGAATTACAGAAAAGAAAGGATGGCTGATCTTCATGATCCTTAATGAGAGAAGACCTGAGAGCAGATCTGCCATCTCAGAGAATGAGTTCAGACTGCCATCTGGGGGATTAGGGCTGAGAAATTCAGCATGTATAGTAGTCAAAGCATTCCCTGCAAAAATCTTATCCAGTTAAATTTTTATTTAGTTGTTCAGTTCACAAATTATTTGCAAACCTGGTCTCATTTCTAAATTCTTGCAGAATTGTTTGTATGAATAATTTTTGACCTAGAATTTTTCTTCTAACATCTCTTCAATCTGTTTCTGATCTGTGACTAGTTATTTGACATGGGAGTTTTGCTCAGTTTTGATTGGATGGGGTTTTCTCCCTTGGTTTATTTTTAAAGAGGGGATTAAAGTATGCTGCACAGAAAAGAGTGGTTAATTAACAAAAATCATGCTGTCATTGTTAATGAAGTCATATAGGCCATATCACCTGTCTGTGATGGTTATCAGAAAAAAAGAGGACCAGTCTCTACCCAATCTCTACCCAGGCATTTACAAGAAATTGGGGAAATGCTTCCCTAAAGTTTGTGGGTACAATATTGGCTTTGTGCAAAAGTCTTAAGACCGACATAGCAAAAAACAACTAATGTAATAGCTGGCTAGAGAGAGAGTTTTCACCCACAAAGGCTTGTAGGGAAATCTACACTGGAGTGCAAAGCAGCAAGGGGGCCAGAGCTGCCAAACCACAGGAGTGTGCAAGACAGCTTGACATGGCTGGTCTTCTGTGGTCATGATAAAAATGGAATTCCCTATCGACTATCAGCCTAAAAGGTGGCTCTAGTTAAAGACCTGAATATAGTTATTTTCTGTCGTAACTTTCACATGAACTGAACAGTACGTGCAAATACTTGTGATTGCAGATCTACTCTACATAGAGGTAAGTAGGCTGTGACAGAGTAAAAAGCAGATCCTGTACAAATACTCTTATATAGTGCCTTTTCACATTTTTGTCTGAAATAAACGTTCAGCAGTCATTAGGCAAGTTTTTGTACACACAGAGAGAAATCCCCATTTCATCTGTGCCAGAGAAAGCTGCACAGCCAGGCATTATGTTTGGGTTTTGTCCATAGCTTAAGAACAGAAGACCTCAGCACTGCACCTCAGAAGGGCACCTTAGTGATTTTTTGAGAACCACAAAATCTGTTGTTTGCAATCCACACTGCCCTTTCCAGCTGAGGAAAGTGGTAATAACATAAACCCGTGTACAAAAAATACAGCTTGTGAACTATGATTCTTTCCTTGGCACATTCAATTTATTGTTTCACACATTCAGGAGCAGGAAAAGAGAGGAGATCACAAGTAAAATTAAGAGAACTTAATCCTACAGATATACACAGATACACAAGGTTGTCTGTAATGTCTTTCTTGTTTCCGTAGCAATCTCTAAATTATTTCCTTTTTTTCAAATGGAGGAAAAACCCGACAGAAGGAAACAACTGAATTTCTTACCCTCGGATGAGGTTTTATTCCTAACAGTTATTCAGGTAGCAAGAGGCTACCTGAATCATCAAATGATGAAAGGATTTCATAGAAGGAAATGAAGTACCAAAAATTGAAATGGAAGGATTGAGAATTAGATAAAATCTTGAGATTTCATTTATTTTCATGAAATGATGCATATTTTAGAAAGGACAAGGTTTTCCTAGTCCTCTTGGCTCTTTAATCCATAGCAGTGATTGTTCATGGCCGGAGAAGAAATACAATTGGCACTACCTATTATTTTAAATACTGTGGATGTGGTTAGCGTGACTGGACTTGCAAATTGAATTAAGCCTTCAGGCATAATATTTCTGCTGAAGTGCTATCACCTTCCCACCTAACTGAGGTAATGAATCATATCAAAATCAGAGTGCCATTTATTAAGGTGTACTTAAAGATCTGTGAATGTTTGGGTTTTTTTTTTTCTCAAATGCTAAGCAAATACTAATTTGTCTTTTAAATCCCCAATTATAACAATGGAGAATTAATATCAGTTAGAATATTACTCATCTGTTCATTTCTGCAGGATTTTACTAACTTTTCTTCTTTCTATACGTAATTCCAGAGAAGCAGAGAGACCAGAGTCATTCTCTCATTGTTAAAAGACATAAGGAAAGGGAACATCCATAAATGCCTCTGAGATGATGACTGCATGCACAAAGCAAGCAGCTGTGTACTGCTGAGCTGGGTGACATGGTTAGGGGTCCAGAGCTCAGCTACAATGATGAAAATTGCATGATTTGTGCCTCCAGAGAGGAATAAACAATGTCTAGATAAAGAAGGAGGACAGAGCAGCTGCTAGCTTTAAGCTCTATGTAATTCATTTACCTTCATAGTGCCATGGGCTTGTTAGATTGGCCAGTGTCACAGTCACCAAATGTGCCAGTGGGCTAACAGTTAATCCCATTAGCATTAGCTGCTTAGTTTCTAAAACTGGAGCTGAATTACTGGATGACAGTCTTGCTCAGGTTCATTGTTTTAGCTAGACTTCTCCTTCAAATCTGAAGAACTACACAGCATGAAAAATAAATTCTCAAAAGAAATTAAGATTGGCAGGGAAAAGGTTTTTTTTCACCCTTTCAAACTGCCTGCACAGAACAACGTGTGTTTACCATGCAGAAGGAGACTGTAATTACGGTACTTACTTAAATGGCTTTCTAAATTGGCATCCTAAACAAACATTTCAAGAGGATCCTGCTTGACTACACCTATTACAGTAATTTCAAACAATAAAAAACATACTAACTCCCTTTTTATGCTACTGTACCTGTATAGATTTCAGGAAGAAAACTTTGTTTCCTGTGTTTCTGTTTATGCTCTCACCCTTTCAACAGTCAAGAGTATTACAGTCATGAAGTGGAAGCAAATTGAGTAGCTAACACAGCCCCCTCTTCACAAGCTCATCTCAGAAATGGTATAAATTGTTTTTATACATCATCAACACGGTTCTCTGGAGAAGATATCCTGAGTTCTGAAGCACAGAAATTAGCCTCACTGCCTTAGCCTCTACATTGTTTTTCACAGGTTCAGGAAGACAACATGTCTTTGAATTTTAGTTTGGAAGGGTTTGTTTGTTTCTTTTTACAAATGCAACTGCAATTCACTCAGTAGCAGTCAGACTTCGTGTGCAGGAGCCAGAACTACTGAGGGAGGGGATACAAAAAAACACCCAGAAGATGCTTTGTTCCCTGGCATGGCTGGTTTTGCTTTAAAATGTGGTGTTGGGGAGAAGACTCCAAGCTGTGCACCTTTTTATACTCCTGTTATGTTCCTGAGGGCTGACTAAAATCAGAGGAGTGTGTGTGACAGGCAAAAGGCGTGTACAGGCTGTCACTAAAGCTGCAGCGAAACAGAAGCAGCGCACATTTCTGCAGGTGCAGAAGACAGGAGGGGGTGCAGCTCAGAGCAGGAGCTGCTCCTGTGCTTTCCAGTTCACTGGCAAAACCAATTTGTGATTCCTGTATTTTGCTGTTAGAGGGCAGCAGATATCCTCAGTTAGGTCTGGAGACACCGTGACCTAGTTCTGCCGGGGCTCTGTGGCATCTGCGATGGCCAAGAGATGTTGCCAAAGCTCCTTTCAATCTCTGGGTCAGGCCAGCTTAGGCCGTGTGAAGTTTTCATTTTTCAGGTTAATATTTTCCATGTCCTATCTCTGTCAGCTCAGGCTTTTGTCAGAATTTGAACAGTCTCACAACCACCCTTGGGATGGCAGTTAATCTAAAATTTATCACTCTGCTAATGCCAGCAATAGTCCTACCAAGCATGTCTTCAAATCACTCGATGTTTCTAGCATTTGGAAGTGAGATTTTTAGAAAAATGTAGTGCTGGACTCTAGATCTATTTTAATTTTTAGAAACATACTGAATTCACAGAATCACAGAATCTTTAGGTTTGGTAGGGACTTCTGGAGATCACCCAGTCCAATTCCCCTGTCGAGGCAGGGGGCAACCTACCTGGAGCAGGTGACACAGGAATGTGTTCAGGTGAGGTCTCAATGTCCCCAGAGAGGGAGACTCCATGATCCCCTCAGGCAGCCTGTTCCAGTGCTCTCCCACCATCAATGTAAAGAAGTTCTTCCTCATGCTGAGGTGGAGCTTCTTGTGCTTTAGTTTAAGGCCACTGCTCCTCACGTTGCTGGGCCTCACTGAATTCTGTGATAAAATTCTGATTTAACTACTTAAGCTTACTGAATATGTGCTTTTAAAGCTTGCAGGTATTCCATCAATACTGTGCTTTTACTTTCTTTAGCAGGATACGTCCATGACCTTCTCCTACTTCAGCTCTCATCATACATCTATTACCTTAGGAAAGCAATGAAACAATCAAAAAATTGGCTTAGGTTTCTGGAAGCCTTTTAAATTTCAACTCTTTCAATGTGGTAATTTAACAGTTAATTAAAATATTAATCAAACCTACATATCCTGACCTAGGATCCTGTGGCAGCTAAGTCCTGCAGATTCAGTTGTACAGTATAGGAAATTTATCTTCAATTTAATTTTTGTCCATTTGACTACAGTGATTTCCAAAGGAAAACTGTCTGTATTCTTGACTCTGATACCTATAAATATCAGGCTAGAAAAATTTAATTGACATTTAATTTGTTCCTTTGGATTTTTAGCATAAGCAGCAGAAAGTTCAGACCCAAATCTTCAAAATAAAAATTCTCTGGGAAAGTGTAAGCTCTCCCTCTAAAGGTGGCATGCAGAAAAAAGGGAACAGCTTAATTGTTTATTGACTGCTCGAACTCAACAGTCCAAGAAATCTAATAAATGAATCCAAGAGTCACTGCCGTCATTCCACACCAACATCATAGGTGCCAATGTGCTTTCAAAAATGATGCAGTCAACAGCATCAAGATAAATCTGGATTTATTTGTTATTACTATACCTAAACAAACAAACACAGCTACCTGGAAATGCCACAATTAAGATCATAGCCAAGACCTGCAAGCACATTTCCCCCCACATCACATGACTGATCCTCTACCAACCAACTTTTATGTGCGAGGTGAGAAAGATTCCACATAAATCAAGTCATCCCAAACACATTCCTGCCATGTTCTCCATCTGTCCTGTACATCTCTGGAGAAAACAGAACATCATGGTATAGGCCATATTGCAATGCACATGTGTAAAGATGAATGCAAGCTGTGTACAGAGCTTTAATTTTGACATTTCTGAAAGCAGTTGTTTAACTTTTAAAGTGCTTGAGTTTCACATTGTTTTTAAAAGCACATCACTTCACCCTTTGAACTTGCACTGACCTAAGACCTCACCTGTCCTGAATCCTTTTTTAAGAGACTTCAGAAATTCAAATTTGAGGAGGAGCAGGACCAAGCATGTATGAAGATAATAGAGGGCCACTTTCAAAGGTGCTTCACAGAGCTGGTGGGGAAGTCATAGTCCCTGTAGATTCTCCTCTGGCCACAGCAGTACTTTGATGGCAAGGCCAGCAGCATCTGCCCTGTCTCTTAAAAAAAGGAAAGCATTACCGATATCGCAGCCAAAATCATGCATATAAAAACCAGAGATGTTTTATTCCTTTCTGGCTTCTTGTCCTCTAGAAAGTATCCCGAAACAGCTTACAGTGAGAGTTTAAACAAGTCTGAGTTGTATTAAAAACTCAGGGATTTGTTATTGCACAGTAACTTCTTAATGGTAAACACTTAACATAAAATGGGAGAAAAGTCAAGTTCTAACTTGCTATTTTAATAAATTAATAAATTACTTTTTCTTCCAAACAAAGAAGATAAAAGCCCTTTTAGCAGTGCAGAGTTTTAAAAGTTTAGTTCTTATTAAAATCTTGAAAGACAAGTGCATAAATAAATCTAATTAAGTCGATTGATGAAATAAAATTTCTTCCTACAGTGTAATTTCCTTAGAAATTCCAGTTTTCAGCTAAAGTAGAACATTTCCCATCAGAAGGATTTTACCTACCCCCCCATTACTCATTGCTGGATTTGTTTAAATAAATAAAGTAGTACCTCTTGTGGGGTATGGGGCATCTTGCTGATGAAAAAGTTATATAAAAGGAATGCTGTTGGACTATTTTTCCTTGTTTTTGTGGAAGAGAAAGAAAATTCAGCAGTGAACTGATAGAAAACTTTGCTTTATGGAGGACATGTTTTCATTTGGAGAAAGCAGATGCAAATCCTTTGAAAATCTGTGCCCAGCAGCATTAGTTAAGCAAAGCAACTATGATAAATAATAATGGAGTAATCCATTTTAGTACAGGTGGGTATTGGATAAGCTCATGTGGACACTTGCAACCCGAGGCCATGGGAACTAGTTCCAGTGCCTCCAGCTGATCTTGCTGTGCCCCACAGGTTATTCCTGCACAGGGGCTTTCACACAAAGGTATCAAGGAGAGAGTTTTTGCTGATCAGCACAGCCAGGCCAGTGTAAAAGAACTAAGATAAGGTAATGAACATCTTCATTATTCCATATTTAGCCCTTTAAATTCAGAATCTTAACTCATCACATTTTGGGGGTACTTTTGTTTGTTTCATTAATGCAAACACTGCCTAGAAGTTCAGCATTGTAATAAAATATGCAATAGAAATGTGTTTATGTCCAAGAGTAATTTTGTCTTACTCCTCTTTCCTGGTGAATCTATTTTGAATACATGCATTGTTTCTTCCTATGATTTTGCACTTCATGGATTGCTATTGCTTTGTGGGAATATTCAGAAGCTTTCTGCTATACAAACAATTAGTGGTCTGTCAAAAAAAGAAACCTTCTACAGTTACCTCATTTTGGACTGCTTCTCTTGGAAATCCGGCCCAAACATATCAGCCTGATTAAACATACTGAATATAAATGTTTCCTGACAAATAAAGAAAATGAAGGAAGTCAGAGGTGTGACATCCACTCACAACTCCAATATTTAGTAATATCCTGTCACAAGGGATGTTATTGAAGTGTAGTCAGCAGAGAGGACTGTGCCTTGAGAAAATTTTCATCTGGACTGTAACTGGGGGCCTTTTTTATAGGCCCACCGTGTGTAAAAATTAGGTTGGGGGTTCAGAGAAAGAGAGAGCCTGGAGAGCTGCAGCTGCAATGGGGCTGGAAGTGTGGGCCGTGGAGAGACCTGGGGTGTGAAAGCCTTTTTCCTGGGTAATGACTGGTTGCCATTACCATTGCCATGTGTGGAAGAATAATCCTCAGATGATGGTTATTTTTAGTGGTAGGATTCAGGTTTGGGTTGAGTGTAAGCCTAGAGCTTCAGCTGGAGTGGGTCTGCAAAGGGCCTGCCAAAGGAAAGCATGATCTGTGCAGAGAACAGGCTGGCAAAAGTTTTCTCATGGGAAAAGTAATATGGGGTGAACATTGGCCAGGACAGTGAAATTGTCTGCTCTCCTGTTGAACGAAGATAATGCTCAGGCTCAGTGAATTGTAATCTAATGCTGTCCTCATTTCTTTTCTGACATTTTTGCAGACGCTTAATAAGACAGCCTATTTAAACCGAATACCATATGGTTAAATATGCCAACGTCCTGAAGACCCAGGCCCCTGCACCTGTTTTATTCTAACCAGTTAAGGGAATTATTTATTACTTCACTCAGTATCTTACTTTTCTCTTAAGCAATTCTGTCTGACCTGGTAATTTAAGAACTCATTCATTTTTCCCAGTCTCCTATTTTTCAAGTCCTTTCCTAATCCACTTCATTTTTTGCCTGAGGCAGTGACAGCAACAGCTGAGCTGTATTTTTGGTATACATATAGTGTTATTAAAGAAATATGTTCATGACTGCAGAAACAGCTCTTTACTAATAGCAGGAGTAATTTGTTTCATCTGCAAGCAGAAGAGAAAATGTCAGTGTGCTGACTTGTTTGTGTTTTGTTTCTTTGGTCAGTTAGTTTTGGCTTTGTTTGAATTGAAAGAACCAGAGAAAATAAAAAAGGAGAGAGGGGAGGGGAGAGGGGAGGAGAGGAGAGGAGAGGAGAGGAGAGGAGAGGAGAGGAGAGGAGAGGAGAGGAGAGAAGAGAAGAGAAGAGAAGTTTCTCTGCAGGGTCTGAAGCTGTCCTGGAATAATTCTGTAGGAGGTTCACTGAGACCAGCCTGAAGGTGGGGAATTAACAGAGATGCTTTCTCAAATAAAAGCTTTGACTTGTGATAAAGATACAAATACCCTTAGATTTTCATAGTGTATAGAGCTGCACCCAGATGTGAATATCACTGCTGGTAATTTCCTCCTGTGAAAATAAAGCTTAAATTTTAATAGAGTAGATAGCAACAATTTGCTTTAATGCTTTTTAGCCCGTGGACACACAAACAGAAAGCTCTGGAGATATGTGCAGGTGCCTGTGGGCCTTTGTAGAGTGCAGCAAACCTTCAGGAAGCAGAATCACACAAAACAACAGCATGGGCACTTCATTTCAGAATTATAGGAATTAACTAATAATATTAAATAAATAGAAAAAGGAAGAAACATCCATTGCTCTGTGACGGATCCTCCTCCAGAGGAGCCCTTACTCCACGCAATCCAAGCTGCCACAGAGCTGCTGTTGCAAGCAGAGGGGGGCTGCAGCAGACATAGGGATGATTCTTCCCTGTGCAAAACTTTCTGTGAGGTGTTCTAGGCTTGGTTGTGCATCACTGCTGGCACAATAGGAAAGCCTGGACCGTGCAACTGCTCTTGGGGTATGCAGGAGCACATTGGTTCAGCAGAAGGAGTGAGTCCTGGCCTGAGGTTGCTCCCTGGCCTGCCTGCTCTCTCTGGAGGTATCCACCTACACCTCTCACCACAAAGCGTGCTCAAGTAATTTCTGAAAAATGGATGCCGTGAGGATAAAAGAGCAGCTCATGATGACTTCTGGAAGGTGTTTTGAGTGTTTGGATACCCTGACCTAGCTGAATGCAGAAATATAATTTGAGCAGACAGCCAAAATGCCCACTAATTAACTCCTACTTCCTCCAGTGTCACCCCAGGAGCGGCCTGTAGCTGGAAATAATTAGTTGTAGGAGACTTCTAAAACTTTACTGTTTCATTTTGTAACTACTTTGTCCTAGTTGACTACAGTTGGAGCCGAGGTAATGAACATGTTTGCACTTTGCTGCTAACACTGGCCTGCCAGGAAGAGCCTTCTATTGCTGCAGACGGGAGGAATGTGACTCAAATGTCAAGCCACTACACCAGATTAAAGTGAGAGACACTGAGTTTTTCAGACCACCAGCAGAATAAAAGCCTACAGCACACAAATATAAACCAGTAGATGAAGCACATTCCCTCAACACAGGGAGCAGAGGCTGAACCTCTGCAAGCAAAGGCTGGAAAACACTTTTCATCTAGAGTCAGAAAAGGAGCAGAGACAGCAATGGTCTTTCACCTCTGTACAAGGCTGTTCCAGGTATTACTCCATAATCCCTCCAGAAATCAAGGACAGTCTTACTTATGGTCCTTAGAGGTGGCAGGCTGGGTTTTTATTTTCACAAGGGGAAGATTAAAAGATTGAATACAGGTGTACTAAGATCACACAGCTGCAGTTATTCCCCTTCCTAGGAGACGGGAGCTCCCCCAACACCATCCACTGCCAGCTCCTGCAGAGGAGATTTCCTTTCTCTGTTTCTTTTGGTGGATGAACAAAAGGGAGGAAAAGAAACCGAGTGCAAATAGACTAACTTAGGGAGACCAGAGGTGTCCTGGCCGAGCGGGGAAGTAAACTTGCACGAGTTTTCCATTGAGAACAGTGTGTTCCTTTGGAGTCAAAAACATGTCTTTTGACCTAACTGCACTTTTCATATGCTTTGGGGTTTTTAATTGCTCTAAATGTCTAATCCTGCATGTTCTCCACACACTCATGTAGCCCATATCCCAGCTACCTAAAAAGACTGCAAACACATGAGTTTTCTAGAACTCACAATGCCTCCCATGCCTCTTAACAATCAACCTGTTGCCAGCAGGCACTTCAACCACAAGGGAACCTGGAATATAACTGTGTAACCCCCTTAGCTTTGGAAGTGTTTTACGGTTTCTCTTTCTGCTACATGGAAGAAGGTCCCTGCTCAAAGAACTCCCAAATGCCTGAGATCTTTTTCATTTCACTAGCCTGTGTGTGCATTTCTCCTCATGAGGCAAACTCCTCAGAACGGTTATACTGTTTTACACTGTCCTGGCTCCAGATCAGGTCACTGTGTAAAAGGAGTGGGCAGCTGGCTCAGCAGGCCCTGGACCGACAAACATGTATCTGCTTTTTTTCTAAACATTATTTTCAGTCCACTTGCCCTTGTTCTGAACCACAAACCTCACCTCTCCTGAAGAGGAGACAGCCCTTATCCTCCTTCTTTCTTACCACCTCCACAACTGCACTGCCCTCCTCTCCAAAAGAGGAGGCAAGCCTTGAGTGTTGCTGTTTTACTACCTAAACCACATCCCCATCCCTCCAAAAAGCACAGCTTCCCTCTTCCAAAGAGAATTCCCTTCCTGACTATAACATTCTCCACTCCCAGTTTCAAGCCCCCATCTTTCTCTCAAGTGGGTGTAATTTAGGGTTAACACCAGCCTTGTTTGATTTCTTTTGGGTTTAGATGAGATTTTCTTTGAACTTTGAATCTCTATTACTTAAAGTAAATTAGTAGGCAAGGTATTGCTGTAAAAAAAACCCTCCTCCATAAAAAGTAGGTTTTATTTCAATTTCACTACAGAGCTGACAGTTGTGTTGCCTTTCCTCTTCTTTAATTCAGCCTAGAGTCTTCCTGAACTTTATTTAATTATATCATGGGAGGACAATAGGAAGTGAGCTTTTTTGATAATTTAGAGTGACCTCTCTTGAAATGAACTCATTATGTTTTGAAATTCTCTCTTGAAACAAAGTTAAACAGTGCCACTTTTATCCAAATCTATTCCATACCGAGGGAAGTCCATTGCCTGTTTAATAGAAGTTATATCTTGGAAACAAACTGGGGAAACACTTCAGCTCCAAGGGGCCTTTTCCAGCCCAGGCAGAAAGGGTGAAGCAGACAGTTCTGCTTCACTTCTCCTCACTTTTGGAGAAGAACCTTCATCAGTTCTCCCCTCCTCTGCACTGCACAGGAAACCTCAGGTCTGCTGTCTGCACTGTACCCACAGGATTCGTTTCCACAAACTCAAGCCAAACCACTGCTGTACTCTCCAGTGTTGCACATCAAAATAAATCCAGAAGTCCTTCTACAGTGGTGCTCCCCCATCAACAAATTCCTGCATGAAAACTCCCACCACCACCAACAAACTCCTACAAGAAAAATGCCACAACAGAATCACCCCATCAGCAGATTTCCACTTGAAGATTTCCACAGGAATAATCCACCATCAGCAAGGTCCTACATGAGAACATTTCTGTTACCAATAAGATTTGCATGAGATGCTATCACAAAATGATTCTGTAGTACCCCAAGTACAAGAGTGCCACATTGCTCAGGCTGCCAGGAGGTGCTGAGGGTCCTCCCTGCTCTCAGGGAACAGGGTTTGGAGAGCCCAAGTCCCCTCAGTAGTGAGGGGAAAGTAACTCTCACCTTCATTACATCACCTCAAGCAGCCACCTGGTAGATCAGGGATGTGAAAACCAAAAGAAAAACATTCTAAAACAGTTTGGGTTTTTTTCCAGGCTAAGGAAATGAAACTGGCTGCAGCATGTCATGGCCAGCCCTGTGAGCCACGCCAGTTCTGCACCTGGTGAAGACAGGAGCTGCCCCATTCTGCAGGGGGAATGTCTTGCAGAAGTGTGGTCGTGCTGCACACTGTGGTTGCTGGCACTGAAAATTATTTAAGGCACAGAGGGCAGTGATAGAATGATTTCTGGAGTGAGCTGCCAGTGCTCATCTGGAGGTTTTGCTTGCCCAGTGGATTAATAGGAGGGGATAGGATTCAATCTCAGCTGTTAATCCTTTCAATGTCACAGGAAGCAAACATATCTATTTTCTATCAAGACTGGTTGTAAGGTCGTGTGGGCCTACCCTTTTTCTAATGATACATAATTCCCTCTTTCCAAAGTATCCTGGGACAAGTGCTGATCCCAGGAAGAGCCAAGAGGCATCACTTCCCCACAGAAAATGTGCATTTCTATTCTCAGAGAAAACATCCTCTTCCCTTAGTGCACAGTTGCAGGCTCAGGCAGATGATGGATATGAAAGCAGCATGACAGAAATTTGTTGTCAGAGCCAATACTATATCTTTATTGTCATTTATAAATGCAAACACAGCTGCTCTGTAGAACTATACAAAAAATATTTTCAGTAATCCTGCATTAAAAAGTCAGGTCTTCATTCATCAGATTTCCAGACAGGCAACAGTGAGAGAAATTTTCTCTTTAAAAACATATTCAAAGCATTCAGAGGCATTTCTGTCAATGCTTGACTAGTGAATAATGTACCTTCTCTAAAATTTTTGCAATTAAAATAATTACTTTTTTCTTCACTTAGATTATATATCACTCTTACATTTTAACTTATAGTTTTAGCACTTTTTTCTGAGTGTGAATTCATTTAGTTATCCTGTATAAATTAATAAAGCCACAGTCTGCTGTCTTAGCCCAAAGCAGTTCATTGTTTTTGTCAATGCTGAATTTTGATAATTCTTCCTTATTTTTTCCATGCACATCAATGTGTTCCATTGCTGTAGTGTGTGGTGCTTTATTACTGACAGATTGAAATTCTATTTGACAAATACCAAAACTAAACAACCCACCCATCAACTTACACATTAAGTCAGTTTATTGATGTGCATCAAGTTTGACATATTACCTATGATTCACTAAGCTGCGGTTAGAAGGACAAATCTGCTATTTATTCTGTAATCCCTTCAGCTGGAGATCAGACATCTGTTTGTTAAGCAATTTTTTACAGAAGCATGGAGAAGTCTTCCTGGCACCCATATGGTTAAAATAATTCCCAACTAAATTTCCATTTTCTGGTAAAGTAATTTATCCACTTGCTCTGTGACTTAAAATACTTTGCAGTGGTCACTGACTACAAATCATGTGTCACACGTGTCTTATTTCAGAGCTCTGTTTTGCCCTGATTTATTGTGAAAGGCAAGGAGGGAATTACTGTAGCTATGGGCTTGAATAAAGTACAGCCTTGTCTCACTTAAATAGCGAGTAAACTGAGAGCTAAACTAAATATCAACAGTATCTGAGATTCAATAGCTATTAATTTTGTTTTGTAAAAGAAAATAAAAGCTGTGTACATTTACCTTTGTTCAACAATTGAGCTTATCTCAATTTTTAATTATTCTTATTTTTAAGAATCAGCTGCAGAAGACAAGTGCCAACATTGCCGAGGTGAACCTTGAGAAGCTGTGTTTGATCCCTGCTTGGAAGGGCTGTTACTATAAAACATTACCCTAGATGTAAATTATCAAACCTTCAGGCTGCTTTTTAGGTATTGAACCAGTATCTACCAGTGCCATGATGGGAACAGAAGCAAGTCACAGTGAGTTCTTAAGCAAGCTCCCAGATCTCTGTGTCCCCTCGCTCTGGGGACAGCGTCCTCTGCACCTCTGAATGTCAGAGGGTCAGAGAGGGGAGAAGGATGCTGTCAGAAGTAGCTGACTATAGGCTGTTTTAATTGCCTTGGAAATTGCATTCCTGGTTTATAGAGGAGAGCACACCAAGGAGTGCAGCCACTGACTGCAGGGCTACAGCCAGCTACAGGGACAGTCCCTGTGGTCAGGGGTTAGCATGAGCAGGGAACTGTTCTAAGAAAAACTTGATCTCCATCATTTTAATTCAAGGCTTGATCACGACACTCTGATTAACTAGTAATTACAGAACTGAAGAATGTACTCTCTCCTTTTGCCTTGGTCGTTTATGGGTTTTGGGGATTTTTTTTGTTTGTTGTTCTTGGTTTGGGGGTTTTTGTTTGTTTGAGGGTTTTTTGTTGGTTGTTAGGTTTTTTTGTTTTCCACTTAAGGTTTCATAAAAAATGAATTGCATGAGCTTTAAAATTTAAAGCTTAAGCTTTAAAAAATACGTAGATACTTTAAAAAATACTTATACACATGTGTCTTATGTGTTAGCATATTTGCAGCAGAGCTATGACCACTACTAAAATATTCAGGCCAGATCCTCAAGAGGTTTTATGTCTGTGGAGCTACACCCGTGTACATTGCTTTTGGGTGGAGACTGAAGAATCCAATGACTTCTGAAATTAATCTGGTAATGATTTTGCAGCCATATAAAAATAAACAAACAGCTCCCCTGCCAGGTGCTGTTTAATGTTGGACTGTTTCATCATCTCAGCAGAGGCCAAAGAATGAGTGAACTAAAACCTTATTCCTAAGTACAGGCTTGTAAATTCTGGGCTAAGAAGCACTAGAAGAGACAGAGAAATTTCAGCTTGCAAGAAATAATAAGATGAGCTTTAAGAGTTTCCTCTCAGTTGGATACAGTCTTATCTGTGAACCAAGCACCTCACATTGGAATTTAATTCCCACACAGATGTGGAGAACGCAAGGCAATTCAGCTGGGTTGTTTTGTTGTTTGAGCAAAGACAAAGAAGCATCAGTCCAGAAAACGGAACACTTCCTGGAAATTACTCTTTCTACTCTTTGGCCCAATTTAATTCAGGGCTGAAGCTGTGAAGCTGTATGGGAGTATTTTATAAAGTTATCTGGGAGCATGATGTGGGTTTCTACACACAGTTATGCAGAACATCTTGTATAGCACTCTACAAACAATGACTTAGATCCTGGTCATGCACCAGCTATGTAAGCAAATGTGGCAGCAGCTCTATTTCAGCAATAGCTGGCACCAAGTTAATCTCAGTTTATGAAGAAAGGAATGTTGTCCAGGCCATCAGGAGGAGAATTATTCCCCAGCCCGTTTCTAGTCACAGAATCACGGAATAGTATGGGTTGTATGGCACCTTTAAAAGTCATCCTGAAAGGAGCAGGGACAGGTTCAAATAGAACAGGTTGCCCAGAGTCCTATTCGGCCTGGCCTTGAATGTGTCCAGGGCATCTACCACCTCTCTGGGTAACTTGTTCCCATGTTTTAACGCTCTCATTATAAAAAAAAATTCTTCCTTATAGGTAATCTTAATCACCCCTCCTTCAATTTAAAACTGTTAACCTCCTGTGCTATCACAACAGGCCCCACTAAAAGTTTGTCCCCAACTTTCTTGTAGCCTCCCTCAGGTACTGGAAGGTGCTCCAAAGTCTCCCCAGGGCCTTACCTTCTTCAGGCTGAATAACCCCAACTCTCTTGGCCTGTCTTCACAGGAGAGGTGCTCCAGCCCACTGTGTAATTTTGTAGTTTCCTCTGGAACCACTTCAACAGGTCCATGTCCTAAGCTTTTTTTTTTCAGCAAACTTGTGTCTGTACTCTTGTTTTGTAATGATCAGTCTCTTCAGTTGAGAAAGGCAAAAGAGTTGCGAAGTTTCCACATTAGAAAAGACCAATTGGTTGAATTAAGGGTAATGCCACAAGATGGTGCTGGACATTTCATTGACACAGCTCCTGGAAGCTTTTCATTTATTGCCTTTGTATGTTCTCTGACTAAACCTATCCCCAGCTGGAAGTTTACTCTGAAAATCAGCACTGGCTGGCTGCTTGGGGATACACAAACAGGCTGGCATCTCGCACATGCTGGATAACAGGGTTTCCTGTTTTATACTTTTCTGAAAACATCGCTGGTGTTGCTCTGCAGCTGTGCACCCCAAGATGCTTTCATGGCAGGTCAGCAAAGCTTTAAACCTTCTGTGGAAAAGCCTTCCAGATTAATAATGTTTTCCAAAACCCCCTGTTGGTCACAGCAACCCAGGATGTTGACCTGACAGCACAATGCAATTTTAATGGAAATTATGATGCTTTTTTGTTTTGAAAGAGAAAAAAGAAACATACAAGCAGGAGCTGTATAATTTCATACCATTTTATAAAAACTCTGGAAAAAACACATCTTGGAAAAATGATTATCTGCCTGTTACAGGTTATAATGCACTCATGAATGGAGTAATATGGTCATTATTTTTTTCCACTAATGCATTTCTAAAATGAAATCTTAGTATTGGGTGGTTTAATGAACCATTTCTGACATTTCCAGTCCTTGACTGACAATGCTGCTAATGTTTCCTAAACAAACATTTAGGAAAAAAAATACAGAGGATGTTAAAACTTTTAGGTCAGATTCTCTGTGAGATTAATGGGCCTACAAAGATTTAACGTGGCTGCAGATTACACTCTGAAGTACAAAAACGATTTCATTCATACTCTTATGAACTTGATGGAGTTTGGATTGGGATTCTGAAAAAACACTCTGTATTTTATAATGGAAATCATCCAGATCTGGAGTCTTGAAGTCCGGGGTGTTTGTATTCCTTTCTGAGCTTGAGAAGCACAGTTTATCTTTAATCTGTGGTGCCTCTGTGCTCCACAGAATTTTCAGTCTCCTTTCCCACAGACAATACCTCCTACAGGCTCTACTTCCAGCTGCTCTCCTGATTTTATAACCAGTTGACCCAGGACAACACAGCAGACACAGACTTTTAATATCCAGCATCTCCCCCCGTTTTTTCCTTAAATGGTGGAGATGAGTGGTTTCAGTGGCAAAAAGAGCAAGTGGTCCAGTTCTGCCTTCACCTCCACTCTGGAATATGGTGCTCATCTCTTCCCCTACTTCAGTTTTACACCTCTTCGCTGTCATAGGGCCTTTTCTCCAAACTCCATGCCATCCACAAAGGTGTATGGTGAAAGCAGAAAGGGTGCGACATTTTGTTTATAGTCAGCAGTGCTCCAGGACAGTGCTGGTGATAGTACAGAGGGAAGACTAAAACCCAGTGGTCAGTATTCAATGCAAATATTGAGTGTATTTTCTATATGCGAAGTTACGATGGTTTGTATCTATGAATGAAATTGTATATGACAGCCTCAGAATGTTTTATTAAGATAAGAACACATTATTTTCTCAGACTGAAAGACAGAGAAATTAGGATATAGAAAATTCAAGAAAATCATAAAAAATGGAACTGAGTCCACTGTCACACCTAAATTTCTAGATTTCTAATTGTCTTTCCATTCCTTTCACAATTTGCACACACTGCGTAGTATCAAATGACAATTACATAGTGTTTAACATTCCATTTTAAACAACCCAGTAAATAGAAAAATCAGCAGCTCCCAAACTAGTAATTCCAGATCTATTTTCAAATACAACCATTGAAATATTTTGCCATAGCTACTCATTACTGATTTATGACTACTTGGTAATTTTTCACTAATTAATGCAACTTTTTTTTTGTTTTAAAAGATCTATTATGTAAATGCAGTATCAGTTAGACTTACTGCAACCAGAAATACTGGTAAGAATACAAATGTTCCTAAAACAGCATTATGGTAAATAAATAGTATCTTTTCCCAGGCATTCTGTTGTGCATGTGTTGCAGGATGTGAGGCTGGTTTTCCTCCCTTTACCCCTCAGTGTGGATGGCAGAATGCATTACTTGGTTTCCTGTGGTTATTCTAAAAGATAATGAAAACATGGTAGATTGCTACATAAATAAAACTAAATTTCTAGTCTAGGAATTATGTGTTTTCCTAAGCCCATTCAAGTTTGGAACATCACTTGGATTGTAACAGATTCTTAATGGGAGTGAGAAGCTTGGTGTTTGCATAATGTCTTCTGTACCAACTGTCTGGCTTCTGGAAAATGTGGTGGAATATTCATACTCTCCACCCTCTGTGAGCGATATAGTTATTGTAGCCTTCTGACTAGTGTAAATTACGGAATCAAATCTGCATTCAAAGTCACTGTCTCTCACTGCTGGAATATCTCCTTGCTTTAGGATTCCCTGGCTCCACAGGAGCCTAAGGAGGCCTTAATGAAAATTAAACCCTTGGCCTGGATGCTTTGATCATCTCACCAGTCTCTCCACTACTTCATACTTCCAATTACCTAACCTAAGCCAATAGGAGGGGAAAAATCTAGGATTTAGCATGCAAATGATTTTATCATGACACTTGTTACAAAGCTATTGTCACGATACTTCCTAAATAATGATGAAATAATCAGGAACTAATGCTGTGACTTCCTGCCTCACCCTAGGGATGTTTAGAAAAATGAAGAAGCTACATCTCCTTGTGACTTCCATGGGAATGACCAAGCCAGCCATCATCCAGCCTGCCCAGGTCTATGGCATCAGCCAAGGGAGTGCTAAGAGATGCAGAAGAGGCTCCATGTTTTGGGCTGGATTTTCTGTTGCACCCAAACGTGCAAATTGCTTATACCTAAGCAAAACAGGTAAAAACCCTGTATGAAAAACCCTGTAAACACCACACTTGTTGCCTGACTTGATCCTTCATTGGCTGCTTGTCCTCGTGCAATTGTTTGTGTCCCTGCGAGTTTGCTCATGGGCCATTACATACCATAATGTACCATTCTCAGGGAGCACTCTCTGTGAAAAAGCATACTGAGAATGAGGTTTGTGTCTGTAAGGAAACATTCACAGAACTTTGGGGAGGGTTTATTAGGCCCTGCTCTCAATTCTGTGGAACCACCACTGAGGTTGTATTAATTCTAGTGTGTGTGCTAAAGGAGTAAGGGTAATACTTCATGCTGCTGGGGGTATTGTTGTCACACCAGATAATGTGCACCATCACAATACTGACTTAAAACTTGTCTTAGCAGAGTGTAATATATGATTTGGAGCAGTCATTGAAAACTCTTTGTGAATACTGTGGCAAAGGCTAATGTAAATAAAGGAAGATCAAAGTAAACTTTGAAGTAGGAATGGAGCCTGACATAGCTTAGTGAGACGTACTGTACTTAGGCATAACCCAACAAACTGGAAATATTTCAATTTCCTGTCCAAGATATAAGCCCTAATGCTTTTTATTAATTATTATTTTTATTGTCCATTTTGGTTCTCACTGCCATTAAGTACAAGCTGTGCTGGCAACTTCTTTTACAAGTTTTCCATAAACATATGGACCATATTTTCTTTTTGTAAACACTGTTGATAGTGCTTTATCATACAGCAGAATAGTGCAGTTTACCAGCTCCTCTACACATGGGGAATGCTGTTATTCCTCCCACCAAACCACGGTGCAGCAAACAGCTGAATAAAGGCCTGAGAGAAGGTGGTGGATGTAAATGAATTAGCACACTCATCTCCTTTCATCCATGTCTATTTCCATCTTTGTGTAGCACCTCTCTTGCAAGCTACAGTGCTGCAAGCAGCTCTGCCAAGTCCCATTCTCCAGACCTGTCACATATTCTCAGAAGGGGTTTATCTCATGTTTCCAGCCATATATGTCGACTCAGGCTCTTGTGTGAAGCCACACCTTTGAGTCTGACACACACAGGTCTTCATAATTCTTGGTCTCCAGTGCTGGAGGCTCCATGGGGCAATCCTGCCACTGTGGCTACTCAGTGCCTATGGATTGGGCTTTTTTCCTGCCTTTCATTCTGCAGGGGAGGGTGAATGAGCATCAACTGCAAGTGCCTATGATCCTTACACACAGTTCCACACCCGAAGGCACATTCCAGCCAAAGTGACTTCTCTCTAACCCGTGCAGTGCAGCTTGTTGACCACTGGGCTATAGCAATGAGCTGGAGCGAAGGCAGAGTCTCTCGGGGGGAGTTGTGCCTGCTGGAGACAATTCTGAGCAGGGTTTCTTGGGGACCCTCCTGTATCACATCCGACAGGGTAATGGGCGCCTTTTATTGCTGCATGACAGACAAAATACAAGTGATCTTGATTTATTACTTATTAGGCTGTTAAAAACTACTTCTGATAATTTTCTCCTTTGCACAGAGGGTGTTGGCTTCACTCTCCTCCTCCTCTGGCAGTGTGAAAGTGGTAGAGATGTCCTGCTCTGTCCATTCCTGGAGTCCTTGAACACCATGGTGCTGGGGGACTGGCATGGCTGCCCTGGACTGGACAAGATGATAAAAAGCAGTCTGGCAGCCGCTTGCCTCCAGCTCTCCTGGCTGCCCTCCCAGCTGAAAGCAGAAGCCATAAGGTAACAGAAAACTCCTTTACAGTCCCAACACCTCACTCATCTGCCGCCAGAAAAACACCTGGAAACTGAGACCCCATTTTGAATAGTTCCTGTGCATAACATGAGCACAACCACTACACAAAAAGCTCTGGGTCTAAGTGATTCCCAGTAGATCAGCTATAGCATACATGCTGACATTTCCAAACAGACCTAGTCCCTTGTGGAGATTAAAGTAAATCCCACAGTATTTCATTCTAGCTATAATCCTAAATAACAACAAATCTGGATCTGCTCTATAATATTAAATAACTCCCCCCTTACTTTTTGTCTCCCCTGTGTCAAAGAACATCATAAGCTTTGACAGTCAAGTGCTCAGAAATAAGGAAATACTAGAATGCCAGCTGTTCCTTTCATACAATAGAGTGGCCAGCCCCTAACAAACTGTACCACTAGCTGGATTAATTGCATTACATGCTCTCTTCTAGAGAGAAACTACACCCAGCTGAGCAATCTCAGGGCCTGCACTCAAAACACTGATTGCTGGGTCAGTGCTTTCATTATTAGGGGTTCATGGTGGAAACACAAACCACAAGAGCAGAGAGCTCTCATGGTTTATACAGCTCAGCAGAACATACAGTCTGTTCAGTTGGAATGTATTTTATTAACTTTGAGCATCCACTTCATGCACAGATAGCTTTGACATTGTTGGCACTTAAGCAACAATAAAGTCCCTGTTATCTAGCGGGGGGTTTTTGGTTTTTTATGTGTTTTTCAAAGGCATCTCCCTTTGCAATGCGTGGTGTTTCTGTATCATCTCTCTGCCTTAAGGGATGTGGTCTGATTGGTGTATCACTGCTCACAGGAAGCCATGCTCTGGGGATGCAGCTGTGTTGCCAGAAAGTCTGCACACTATAGACAGATCTTTTGTGCATTGCCAGTAAGTTGTGGCTGTGACTCTGTCCCCAAGGGGTCCTGGAAGGTTTTGAACTGTAGGTGTATCTCTGTGCTGCCAGAGAATGTGGTTGTGGATGTCTTTGTCTATAGAGATGAAAAGTTGTGGGCTGCTGATGTATCAGTAAGTGTTATAATAAAGCCTCTGCACAGAAGGTGTATCCCTCTCTTCTGCTAGAGGTCTTCAGGCAATTCCAGAGCTGTTTGTCTCCACAGCGTTTGGGACATTCATTGCTCTATTTGCCCTGGCGTATCCACATGGTAATAAAGTTGTAGGTGTGATAATACATTTGTGCCAAATTACTCACTGTATCAGCATATGCACCATCCCTCTGAGGAGCTCAAGATGATTTGAAATTTCTAATTAAGCTTCCTACACTGGAGACAATTAAGGATTATTATGCCCAGTTTACAGACGTTGTTGCCATGTTCCCTGCATGGCCTGTGTGCTGTCTGCCAGGGGTGCACGTAAAATCTGCTGTGCCCTCTCTGGGTACCCAATTTGCTCTTCACCATGACACTGAAACTGACAGCCATCAAAATTAGCACTTTGCGCAAGGAACAAACCTTGAGGTTCACGGCAAAGGGAGCTTAGCTGGCCTGTATACAGCAAACAAATAAACTACCTCATGCATTCATTTTCTTGCCTTCAGCAACAGCAAGTTTTGCCTCAAGGACAAACCCCAAGAGACTGTCCAGACTCTTGCAGATCTTGGGCAGTCTCAACACTCCTAAAATCAATTTCAGTGTGACTTTATAGCACAGTATGGAAGTCCGTACTTAAGCATATCCCCAAAGGAAAGAATTATCCAGCAGGATGCAGTGTGCAAACATATAGCAATGTTCCCATCCGAATCTTTGCATCTGCACCTGCTGGGTTTTTCCCCCTGAACGGTTAATCATCAATAGGGATGAGTCTAGACAGCACTTTCTCTTTCTTTTCCAAGCTAAAAATAAAAATGTGTGAAAAAGTACTGAATCCAGACAGATGTATAACAGACTAAAATTTTCAGAAGATTGTGAGGATTCGACTCATTGTTCAGTCACTACAGTTCCACCTCATTTTATTCTCAGCATGAGAAGAAATACTGATTGTCACATTCATTAGTAACACAAAGCTGACTATATTTTTCTCTGAATACTCAAACAATAGAAATATAGAAATGTGTTTAGTCAGAAAAGGCATGTGATCATATATTCAGATGAAAAAAACAGGCCCCACATACCCATCTGGATTCAGGAATAAACTCAGCACCTCAGGCTCATCACTAATGGAAAGAATGACACACACAGGCATGACTTCATGGTCTTAAAGCCTTGAAAATGTACATCCAAAATGTATATTGTAGCAATATACATTTTATCACTTTTGGAAGCTGCTAAAAAAGAAGGAGCCAAATGTCTGAAGCAGCGTAGACTATCTGCAGGGAAAAGGTGCTTTGTGCCAGTAAGTCAGTTACCTTTGGCTCATGAATCTGCTTTATTTTTTTGGCCGTACATTCAAACTTGACTCATGCAGACCCTACAAAAATGCAAGAGAAGCAGAAGATGTCACTTGCTTCCTTAGGTTCAAACCCCATATTTTAAAAAGAGTATTGAACCTTATACACAGAAAGGTTTTCTACCTGGTTTTGTTCTCTTGTAATAAATATAGAAAAACAGCCCTGGAACTGTGTGAAAATGGCAAGAAGTTTTTGCATAAATATTTCCCAGTTTGAATGTTTAACTGAACATGCTCCAGGCACAGCTGCTGAGCATGCACCTGCACTAAACTTGACAAGCTGGAGAAGCCCAGGAGGTGAGTTTTGAAGGAAAAGTGAGCAATAGCTTTTGTAGCACTCATAGCTGAACATGGGCTCTCCTCTCTTTCCACCACCAAAGGTCCAGAGGAACCCTGTTATCCCACTGGTTTGCTTTGCTTTGAATGTATTTCTAACCATTTTGTATTTCCACTTTGTAAGGACTTCAGTAAAATAAAAAAAAATAACTGGTGATGGTGCGTGATAATAATGGTATTGTAAGAATTTGTCAAAGGTTTGCTTTTTGAAGCTGCTCCCCTGAGGATTGACATTGCAAAGGTATTTCCAAGAGCTGCCTTCCTCCTGTCGGAGAGCAGAGCAGCACCTCGTGAGCTGTGTGTGAAGGCAGCTTGAGATGGGAGACGCAAACCTCCCAGTGAGCTGTGGATGCCCCTTATCTTGCACAGACATTTGTTCAACCCGGTGGAGGGGACCCTCAGCTCCTCCTTCAGCTACTTCAACAAACATGCCTATTTCCACCTCCCTGGCGCTATCTGGGAAAGCTGGCACCAGTCCCAAACCTATCCTAGCTCTCTCCTGAGGCTGCTGTGGGTGACCTGGTGGTTGGGCTGACAGCCAGGATAAGTGGTAAGTGCCAGATTGCAATGCTCTTCCCTCAGGCAACAACCAGTCAACCCAGAGTAAAACGGGTGAGAAGTTGGGGCTGGGCTGGTTGGGGGTTTTTGGGTTTTGTTTCGGTTTTTATTTTTGACTCATAATAGACTAGAATCTCTAAAAAGGAATAAGGACAGGCCATCATGCAGAGGAGTCTGCAGCTTGTAGGATACACCCAGGAAAACCCTGGTCACCCAAGGGTTGTGGTAAGGAATAATGNGGGGGGAGGGGGGAGGAGGAGGGAGGAAATAGTGGGGAAATGGTAAATTTTCAATAATTTCTATTATGGCAATACCTGAAGAGAAATTCACAGAAGAAAAATGAGGCATTTTCTGTGCTGATCACTTGCTTCATGTCAGATTTCAAAGCAGCTAAATTTTTATTCTCAGCATGAAAACAGTTACTGAAAGAATGAGGGTGAAACAATTAACAAACATGAAACAATTAATAAACATGAAACTATTAATAAAGGTGTTAGAGCTTCTCATAAGAGGTGACAGGAACCTTTCACTACATGAAGTGCCAGTGGAAGGCATCACAGTGCATTGTCTAGCTCTATAAACTGGCAGATGAATTCAGCCCATGTGGATTAAAAAGACTTACAGAAGGTGATACAGGAAATTCAACCCTAGATAAACAAAATAAAGAGACAAATTTCTCAAAATCCAACTCCCTTTTGTGAGAAAAATCACCTATCTCACAATGGTAATCTCAGTCTTCCCCTCCTCCCCCTGTCCCAGGGAGGTGTCTGTGGCAAGACCTGGGGAGCTGCTCTGTTTCTGTGACACCCTCTTGCCTACAGATAAAGCTCAGGAGCTGACAGCGCATCAGAATTTTATTTGCAATTTTCCATTGCATCACACCAGGCAACTACAAACACAATACCCAATGTTAGCTGAGCTGGTGTGACATGGGTTTTGTTCTAACTCAAAAGTGTGTCTAAACCTGTTCCATCAACACTTTTTGTCGGGTATGAGACTTGCAATGATTAATGGAGAGAGACTTCACCGAGAGGGGCCATTCCACGCCCTCCTCTACGTATTACCAATTCCCACCTATAGAAAACATGTCTGGGCAAGACTCCACTGTATTTGCTGGGTGAGATGTTTTCTCAGGAAAATAATGAGATTATTCATCCAGAGATTAGGGAGCTTGGTTTAACCTCTCCTTTGAAGGAGCAGGCTCCTTAATGACACAGCAGCTCTCTTGACAATACCTCACAGTTGCATTTTCCACCTTGGACTTAGAACTGATTCGGGTGTATGGGTTGTGCTAACTGTGCCATAACTCCTAAGAACTGTGTAAATTAAAGTCTTGGGCTTTCCTTTAAAGGTCTTTTTTCCTTAAACTGAATAATTAGACATAATCACTACTGCAGATCCTTCTTACTGGGAATAAACCATATGCTGTGGAAATGCCTCAGTATTACAATTGTTTTTATTGGTTTGTTCTACTCTTTCAGTTCTACTGAAGTAATACAAGCATTTTCATATGGACAAAGGTTTTAGGATTTGCTGGCTAGTTCACTGAAGCTGATATCACATGTTTATAAATTCTGGTTTAGACATTTATAAACATTTATTTCCTGGATGCCATCAGCTAATTCAGCCGAAACTCTAGCAGGGAGATATTTTTACAGTGAAAATGTAGCTATTTTCACTATATGTGTTTATTCTGACAGCTCTGTGTCCCCTTTCCCAGCTCCTCACTTGGGGGCACCTTCACAAGCATTTCTGTGCAAGTGGTTAAAATCCAAGCACAAAAAGAGGACAGTATGCTTTCAGTTGGAATTTTACAGAAACAAGCACATATTTGTTAATTTTTTCCCCCCTTAATTGCCTATAATTTGTAGTTTTGTTTAGCTATTTTTTTTTGAGGATTGTTACTAGAGAACAGCAAACAAATAAAATGTAGTGTGGTTTGAAGCAGATTGACTGCCAACTAGATTTTTTAAAAAGGCTGTAATAAATCAGTGAGTCATCTGACATTCACAGGAAAAATGTGGGATGTGCAGTAGGAAGGGAAAGTATAGAATGGAAAGGGTTGCTGTGGCATGCCCTGCTCTCCTGCCATGCCTGTGTTACTGACTGCTGGAGACTAGATCTTAACCAGCACGGCCGTTCCATATCAGACAGAACCTGCCTCACAAGCACTTCACAGCAGCAAGGGCAAGAGTTGAGTTCATGCCTTGCACTGAGGGAATCGCCACAAAGAAAAGGTCAAGAAAGGAAAAACAATATACAAATTACCTCTGGATATTTTTAAGTGTGGGATAGGTTGATGGAGAGCAGAAAACCTTTCAGAAAGCCAAGTGAAAGTCATTAGTGCCTGGGACTATGGGGAGATTGTAGGGCAGGAAGAAAAAATGTATTCTGCATTAATTACACTGTAGACTTTTTCCCTTGGGTTCTCTCCCAGTTGGAGTATTAATGCTTTGCAGTTAATTAGCTCTTCCTTCCTTCAAAATGATTTTATGATATTAATTAATATAGCATTGTAAACCAATTAATCCTGCCAATTGACTTGAGGTATTGCACAAATGGTTAAAAACAAACAGCAACTAAAACAGAGACATTATTAATCAAAGTTTTTTAAACTTCAAATGGGCTGTCCTACAACACAGAGACTCCAGGATCCCTGTCTGTAGGAAATTTTAAGCAGACACATCAAAGGCCATATAGAAATGCAGGTGAAACCATAAGTCCTGACCCAAGAAGACTTTTAAACTCACACTTAGCTGCAAACATGTGAACAGTCTAATAGACATTTAAAATTTTTCAAATAACTAAGTGGTGCATTAAAACCCCAGTGGAGCTGGTCCCCATTGTCAAGATTCATTTCAGGGAGAGTTTCACAGGGGTGTGGAGCTACAGCATGAAGACCACTTACAGCAGCAGATGCCAAAATACTTTGATATTTTTGAAACAAAGCTTCAGAGGTCATTATAAATGTCTTTAGGGAAGATGTGAGACACAGTAAAGAAAGAGGAAGGGTTGCTTTTGAGATGAGCAGTAATTTAATGTCTTGTAAATGGTCATCGGTGAAATAAGGTGAGTACTGAGTTTAGACACCACTTTTACTGAGCTCTACTCATAGTATACTCATTGGCACCTCTCATGAGCTGCTATTTTGTTCTTCAGAATTCCAAGTTTCTTTAAAAGAAATAGAAAAAGGTAGGAAAAAAGTAGATATAAATAAAAGTGCATAGAGGCAGGGTGGAGAGCAGAGGAGAGCCTGGAACTCAGCCACTGAGAGGTCAGAGGAGTTAAATCATCACAAATATCAACATTTGAACTGCTGGGCTTGCTTGTGTAGTGGCTGGATGCGTGGACTGGGCACACTCTGCAGTCACATCCCCGGCTGACAGGGAACAAAAGATCTCCGGTAGCTTTTGACCAGGCGCACAAAGTGGCAAAGCTCTCCTTTTTATAACAAAATCCAGGAGAGAGGGGTAGCTGTGGCCATGATATCAGCACATTTTCAGCACACAAAAGAGGTGGCACAGGGTCACAGATCTACTCTTTCCTGTAATTTGGCATCTTGTAGAAATGTGCTGTGGGGTTTTTTTCCTTCTTGTAAAGATCCCACCATTCCTTCAGCATCTACCAAAGTTCCCAGATGTATTTGATATATGATGCAAAAGCATAATTTTCCCTTCCTAAACCTTCCTTCCTCCCAGGTGAGGAAAAACCACAGAAAATTGTGGGAGTTACTTGGACGGGTTGGTTCCAGGTGGAATTTTATTTGGAAGAAAAGCATGATTCTCACAGAATACTGGCAGCATTATTTCTTGTATTATTAGACAATAAACTATAATGCACTGCATCCCAGCTTTAACAGAGAAGCTTCACAGTCATATCCTAAATAGGAACATTAGGAGTTTTATCATCTTGTTCCAGGTAATCGTCTTGTTCCATATAATTATTTAGCTCACTTGGATGAAGTAATCTTTGAAAATCTGTTTGTATTTAATTAGGCACATTCCCTACTGACTGCCACAGGCATCTCCTGTGCAGGTGTAGTCTTGAAGCTGTAAATTCATTTTCAGGATCAGTTCCAGGAAGGAGCTGCTCAGGGTGGAATTTGCAGCAAAAACCTTCTTCAGCATCAGTCTTACTGTGTAAGACAAGAAGATGACCTGCTCTGAGGCTCACTTTGAGCGAAGCATCAACCGGTCAATGAGACCTGGTCAATGGTAGGTTTTCTTCTTAGTCTTTTGTTCTCAGTGCTTGGAAACCTTGCTCTTAGTTTCCTTGAAGTTACCTGGAGTTTAGATGTAGTCAGAATCATCCAAAGGTAGGTCCCAATTAACCGATCCAAAGGCAGGATGTCAAATAAATAATCGCCTGGGGATGGGCTTTGTGTTCCCACTTACTGAGGGATAAGTCCTGTGATTGCACATGCACATTCACACCCTGTCCCCAGTCTGTGATGATCAGCTCCACGTGATCCCAAGCTTTAATGCCAATGAAAAGGATGTGCACTAAAGCTGACAGCAGCATAGGGCGACTCCCAGCATTTCAGTCTGCTTCATGACTGGCTGAGGATTTCTCTTCAGGCAAAGAATAATGGCAGCTCTGGTTGTTGTGGAAAGAAGAGGCTGGGAAAATGAATGAAGAGGGAGAAAAAAATTTGGTTTCAGTTTATTCCACAGTAAACCAGCAATTAGTGTCTGAGCACCTCTGTCACACTATAGGGCACAATCAAAACAAGGCGACTCTGCTGTAGCTTTGTGACTAAACAGCAAATAACGAAAGTTTCTATTCTTCTTTCATTTGCAAACCACAACTGTGTCAACCTGCCTGGAACACAGATTGTACAACCCTAGAACATCTCTATTAGAAAGCATAAAAGGCAGGTACTGAGTTCTTGGGGATCCAGCAGCCTCCAGCACTCAATGAAATGAGGGACTGGAGAGAAAAAAGGAATAGAGGTACTCTGCTGAGGCTGGATCCCTTGAAGCAATGGTGGTGTCCTCACATGGAACACCATCTTGAGGAATTTCCCATTTGTTGCCTCAATACAAGTGCACATACTCTGGAGCACCCATACCTTCCTTTTAGAAAGAAGAAAGTTCAGTGTTTAACTCCCCTGCCTGATCTTGAGATCATTTAAAAAAAGGAAGGCTGGGACTTCCAAAAGAGCAGACAGGGTGTTTGCCTCAAATCAGAGACTTCAGAGAAACAAAAAAAAACCCAAAAAAAACCAAAAAAAAAAAACAAACCCACCTTTTTAATTGCTCAGTTTATCTGTTAAGTTTTTAAAAATAGATTTCTCTAGTCTTGTCTCAGAGTTTCACATGAAGTTTTGGAAATCAGTTCCTGGCTTCTCTCGCCTGGTGCAGCTTCTACAGGAGCACGAATTTCCCCTGACATTGGCCCATCCTTTTCCCTTTACAGAGTTACACAATGTGCTTTGGGTAGTGGCAAATTCAGCTCTAATCTTTTCATTTCCAGAAGCAGCTGATTTTCCTTAAGTGCTGTAAGAAGAGACTTTGGGGATCCTCTGGAGGGGACAGACTGGTAAGTCCAATTCTGCACTGTGTTCACAGTTAGAACAAATAGCCTGAGGTAAAGGGAATCCTCCTCTGCTTCAGAAGGTTTATTCCCCTGCCCCCAGGACATAGCAGTAAAGAAGTCCTTCGAAATTATTCCCCAGTCCATGATAACCTTTGAAAATCCCACATCAGGAAGGGATTTGGCAGAGGTGTAGCTGCTGGTGTTGCCACTGTTCTTTTCTCTGTTCGTCATCCAAAGACACTCGTGTTGCAGAAGACAGTGAGTTTTTCTGCAGTGCCTGCGCAGAGCATGGACAGGGAAAAGCTAAGGGCCTCTGTCTCCTCTATCCTCTGTTTTCTCCATGCTGCTGTGCTGGGCTCTGGTAAGGGTAAAAGCCAGCCTTCATGTGATAGTATCATAATTATTATTAGTCTTGGATGATATCCTGAAGTGACATCAAACTCACTAGAACATATAGTAAGTGATTCAGAGGATTAAAACAAACTTATGCTCTTTCTTGTTGTCAATATATATTGCCTGTCTAATGGCACCTGAAACTGAGGAGTCTCTGTCAATCAGAACCCATTTTTCATTTCCACCAAAGGAATTTCAGAGGCAAATCCATCAGTTTTAGAAGAGATGTCCTTGGTTTGAATGAGTATAAAAAAAAAAATTGGGAATCAGGCTCCTAATATTAAAATATTAACCTTCTGCTTGGCTACCCACCATCATTCCTTATCCCTGCTGTAAAGATATGGATTCTGGAGTGACTTTGGTGTATTTAAACAGGACTCTACTAAAGGGATTTTTCTGGGGAGAAATTGATAGCTCTGTGCCTGCAGTCAGCACTACTGAAGGCTCATCAGTGCCCTACTCTGTTTTTTCTATATACTGTCTCTGATGGACACCTGACAGTCTCTGAGCACTTCCAAGGCCTCACAGTGGCCTGCTGTGATGGGACAATATCCCAGTTCATAGGGGATTACATATTCACTCTGCCAACCTGTAGGCTTCTGGCTTGGCATAAAGGAGCCCTAGGCTCCTTATAGAGTCAGTTAAGTCCCCTGCCACCTAAATTAGGTATTCTGAATTATCACAAGAGATTAAAAACCTGACTTTCAAGCATGGCTTCTAATTTGGGAATATGCCACTCCTGGTTGTTCTGGGAGCACCTTGACTTTGATTAACACATGGCAAAAACTGCAGGTCCCATTGACTTCTCATTGAGCTGGAGGCATTAAAGGAGAGGCCTCCAGCTGGACAAGCAAAACCAAGCACAACAGAAATCATGATCCTGTTTTGAAAACAAGCCCTATAGCTCTCTGCCAAAGGAGAACTGGAATAACTTTTAGGGGATTGCTTCCCTACATTTTGAGTTCAAATGCAATATCTTAATTACAGTGCCATCTTTTGCTCTTAATTATAGAAGTTACAGAAAAGTCTAGGAGCTACAGGTTGAGCCAAAGTGTTTCTTTTGGGTTTTTTAAGCAGTAATGCAAACCTCAGGAAAAGAATATATGGCTCTTTAAAGAGGGGAAAAATAACCTATTGGGAGGAGGGGGACTGCATTTTACCCATGATCTGCCTTGTTTACTCAGAAAGCAAAGAAAACAGGGCTCAGAAATAAAATGCCACATAACTGCAATTGTTAATACTGCTGCACCCATAGGCAGAAATGAGCCCTAACTAGAAATGCAGATGAAGTACCATAAAAAGTGAGGAACCAAAAGCTATGTAATGTGCTCAGAGTTAAGAGAAATGATCCTTTTTTGTTGTTTTTCTACTCCCTCTATTGTTACTTTATTCCCAGACCGTGCTACATAAAACCAAAACAAAACCAGTGGGGAAATCTGAATTTGCAGCCAGAATTATTTGATAGTGTAGAAACAAAAGTCTTTTGAAAAGACTTCTACAAATCCTCAGTAAGTCCTTGTATCTTAGGCAATGACTGACTGAATGATAAAAATGCAAACTTTCATATTTGGGGTCAAAGATAGAGAAGTCTCTAAATGAGCCTCAAGTTTGCTTGTGAATCAGGTCCAATTTTCTTAATCTCTGCTTCCTGATCAAGCAGAAAACTACAAAGGTTACATACAAATCTGTAAACAGAAGATTTCACAAGCCCCAAACCAGCAGGTTTCTTCTCTGTATTTTTAAGGTGATCTGCCTTGAAAGAAATACTTTTAAACCGAGTTGTTCTTTCTCTCTGTCTTGCCTTCTCTATGATGTTGAAAGTCATCCTCAGTAGACTAAACCTCTAAAAAATATTGCCTTGCTTTCCTTTCACCTCATGTCATCTGGATTTCCAGTTCTGGGTCTTCACTATTTTTGCATGAGCATCTGCTGGCATCCTGTAAGGATGTGAGTCAGTATGTCTCAGGTGCTGGTTAAAATCACCAGGAGGTGGTGAAGTGAAAAGAAAGACATTTAGTGCTGGATAGCTTTGGAGCAGAGGTTTCCTTCTTCCAGCACATTAATTCATTTTAAATCCAAACAGCCAAGTGCTTTTTAGGAGAATATATGGACGGAAACACAAAGCTATCATGTCCTGACCCTTTGTAAGCTACCACTGATGAGTGAATGATGTCTTGTCATTGAAGAATGCCAGGGTAAACCCAGTCACCTTCTTTATTCTGGGGCTACATCCAGGCCTTCATTAGGGCAAAACGTTAGAGAGCACATTTTGGGAATACACAAATCAGAAATCTATCTTTTAAAGTTTGTTTTTTGTTTCTGTGTGGCAGGACATTTTCAATTGTTATTCTGTGAGTAGCACAGCAACCTGTCCTGCTTGCTCACCTTTAGGCATATTTGGACTTTCTGAAGAAGGCTGTGCTTGTGTCTATCATCACTTGTTGGCGCAACTTTTTAATTAAAAACTGACAAGACCAAGATGACTGACTGTGCAACTGTCAGTGATTGATTTACAAGAAGTTTCTTGAAAGATCCCTTTATGAGTGGAGGTTCTTTGCTATTCAACCCAAAGAGGAGCACGCAGACCATGGACGTGTTCTTGAAATCTGAGAATGCATTTGTCATGACTGAGTGAGAGTATTCATTTGAAGTTCTTAGGAAATTTGGCACGATAGGTCCCATTTAAAATCAATCCATTTTCTCAGCCTTGGGGGCACAAAGTGAGACACAGAGGAGAAATCTGACATCATCCAGTTGTCTGACAAATCAGATGACTGGTAGAGTTGTTGTTCTAACAAAACATTGGGATGGGCAAATGATTCACCACACTATCCAGGGAATGATCTGTGTGGACTCTCTGGAATGTGAAGTCAGCCAGTGGTATATTTAAAGGACGGATATGTTGCTCATCTCTATCAGTAGCTGCTTATATTTTGCTTATATTTGTCTTAATTTCTAGGTTGCAGTCTTGCAATAGTGCTAAGGAGCAAAGCTCAATTGTGTCATGATGTCTTTGAGTTTGAAATCAATTTTCAGACATAAAATGAAAACCAGTAGAGCAGCAAGCAGATGTAGCATGGAAGATTTCTAAGGTTACTGTCAGGAACAACTTAGCAAAAGAAAGGAAATCTTAATGGTCTTGAAGGATTTCAGTACTTAGAACCACATTCTCCATCTGTCTGTTTCCTACAACTGTTGCTGCAGCTTGAGGGCTCAAATACAGGCTGTGGTCACTGCCACCTCATGCCCTGCATCCCTGTGCTGTGTCAGTGCTGGCAAGCTGAGCTTAGTGCTGCTACTTGCCAAGCTTCCCAGGCTAGGCTTAGATTAGGAGCCAGAAGGTTTGGGGTCAGCACTTCATATGAGGCTAGTTTTTGGGATCTGTGAAGACCCCAGGCTGGAACATTACACATGAACTTACTACTCAAAGTTTTAAAGAAGAGCAGCTACCTGCACTGTCTGCTTTTACTGACAAAGTTTCACTGGCACTTTGCAGTATCTCCCAGAAGAAGCACCAGAATGCAAACACCTTTAGAGAATACTTCCAAGACAAATAGGGAATAACAAACACACAACACTGGCCCCCCTACCATAGCAAAGCTGGAGAGCTGCAGCTGAACGAATTAGCAAAGGACCAGCTGGACCACGTCATTGCAGGTATTGCAGGCAGAGGCTCTGAATGTTCCAGGGTGGTTGTGTACTTGCAAAGCGCCCGAGGCTGCAGCACAGGCACTGAAGACAACCAAACAAACAGCATAAACCCCTCTGCAAGCTCCTTTGATCTTGTGTATGAATTAGGATTCAGTCAGGAGATTTATGAGAGCAGCCAGTGCTGCACAAACAAGCAGGGCTGAAAATTGCACAAGAACCCAGCACAGAGAGGAATACTGAAGAACCCACTGGGCCACTGCTGTGACAAAGTCCTTTCTCTTGCACAGAACTCTTACAAAGTTCTTTCTGATCACCGAGGCTGTAACACCCTCCTGTGCAAATAGCACTGGGGCTACAGTGGGATTGCCAACCTCCTAACTGCTCTATTTATATGTGCCACCACAGCCTCCCACCTCCTCCAGCTAATTTCCCCCTGTCTTGCCTTCCACCAGAGCATCTCACAATTGCTACATGAAGACTGACAGCAAGCAAAAGCATTTTGGATTACACTCTGCTGCCTCGCCTAGACTCCAGAGCATGAAGAGAAACGGGGCAGTGTTCAGGGAGCAGTTTTGTTTCATTTAGCATGAGGACTGATTTTAAGAAAGTATAACTTTAAACCTTTTCTCTTTTCTAAAATCTGTTTTAGGCTTTCTGATTCCACAACTCCCCTGAAGCAGTAAGTAGTGCCCACAGACAGAATGACCAACATGTAGTACAAAAAAAAAAAGGAGCAAGAGAGAGATCTGTTCCAGCAACTACTGGACCTAATCCAAGAGAAGGCCCTAAAGCATTTCCTGGAGAATCCTCAGAGGACTGAAATTGAGCTCATTGCCCTGGAAAGAGCCCTGACACAGGCATTGCAGGGAGGAATGTCATAGATTAACTTCCTTTGTGATTGGCTCTAATGACTGCACCCCCCGAGTGGTGCACTCTGGAGAAGATTCACATTCAGGTGTGATGGGAGGGCCACCCCACAGCGCACAGTGTGCAATCCCACCACCTGAAGGTGGATGAGAATAAAGGCATTACTTACACTGGTGGTCCTTAAACTGGGGTGTGTGCTTTGGAGATCCTTAGCACTTTTCCAGTGGAGGTCCTGATTTGTATCCAAGTAACTTCCAGTCTGCTTGCTTTGTTACTTTCCCTACCTCATTACCAAAAGGTCAGTTCACCAGGTGCTTGCTATTCAAGAAAAATTGCAATACCTCTGGTTTTGTATTTATTTTCTGTTACTGTTTATCACAAAATAAACTTATTCTGATACCACTCAGCTGCCAAATTTCATTGGAGTACCACCTACTGAAAGCATAATATCCTTCCATGCTGTTAACTCCAAGTGTGAGTAAATGCAAACACATACTCTTGGTTACATGTTATTCCTTCCCTCCAACTATTTTCTGGTCTCTAAATGGGAGCATAAGGCCTCCCTGATCCTGTTTCCCTGACCACACGAGGCAGCCTGCCAGCATATTCTCTTTGGCTTACACATGTCCAGAGGATCTCTTGACCTCCTGATCCCCACAGTTCTTCAGCATCTTTCTCGTACACTCACAAATGTGCAAAAGCCATCAGACACTTAGCATGGAAAACTCACGATGCTAAGAACCATCAGCTTTTACACAGGCATTGTTACTGAGTCCAGCTGTTCTGGAGAATATTCATAGCACTCTGCAAAACCATAGTTCAGAATTAGACCACTGTTTTCTTCTGTACAACCAACATGATGAAAGGTTTTAGAAAGAGGAGAAGCATCAGGCAAGGTGTTTTTTCTATAATGGTATGAAGCACTGAACTGATATATGTCAAAATCCACTCAGAGTAACCGTTGTTGCTGGTGATGTCCTTGCATGAAGGGCATGAAAGGAATTTAGGTTTGCATAAATTACCTCTGTACCAAAGCAGGAACCTGTGACTTGGGGCATGTGATTTAATTTTGTGTGGTCATCTTATTTTTTATGTTATTATAAGCAATCAAAGCATTAATGTGTCAGCTGGTACAGATACCTGAGAAGCCCATTTGTCAGAAGGCACATTTTCTAAAGTGTTTGAAATGCAGTGCAACTAATAAACCCATTTGCATTACTGTGTTGTATTAAGTGATACAGCAGAATCACTAAAATCACAAATGCCTGTGGCACAACAGCCTCCACAGCTGAACAGTCATTGCAAAACTGGATCTGGAGAGAAGCTCTGTGTGTGAGCCTGTTGCTGATGCAGACAGGAGTGGAGCCTCTGGCAACAGAGGTTGGTGGCCCCACGATGGCATCTGTTCCCTGCTGCACCCACCACTGCACCCGAAGTGCTGCTGCACTGAGCAGAGCTGTGACAGATGAATGTTCTGCTGAAGTACTCGCTCAGTTTCCTCATCATCGTCAATACCCCAAGAAGAAGCAAGGACATTGATTTCCAAGCCCCCTTTACTGGGTGGTAGCCATCCCAAGGTGTACTGCCAGAGAAACCACCAGGTGCAGGACGAAGGGGCACAGCAACACAGGAGGGGCTGTCTGCCCAAAATACCACACCATCCCATCAGACAAGGTCATAGCTACATCAACATAGCAAGGTCAACAAGGAGGGTACCATAAACCAGTGTGGCTTGGTGTATTTAAATGCCACATAGTTTGATGATGTTTTGGCAAACAAAGTAACAAAGGCAATATCTATGTGTGAACTCACAGCTGTCATAGAAAATAATACAAGGTTAGCTCTGCGGAGGGGATCTCTCTACATTATGTGCTTCCGGAGGGAACTGTGAGCCAGTCCAGCAGCTCTCCTGCAAGTCATCCTCCCATTAGAAAGAAGTGAATGCACAGGCAACATGCATTAGAACACAGCCCGTGGAAAGGGCTCAGGAGTCTTTTGGCTGAGCTCCAGCCTCGAGTCAGCTGAGCCTCTGCGGGAATGCTGGGCTCCTCACTGCAGGCATTGTCTTTGGGCTGACAGCAGCACAGCTGTGAGAAAGCACACCGAGGAGCCTTGGCAGAACTCTCCGCTCAGTGCAAAATATTGCTGTAACATACTATGTTTGGAGTAACTATAGGAGCTATCATTAAAACCCTGTAAATGTGATGATGTTCTCCCAGTGCCTGAGGCTCATAGAGCCATCAGCTTATCAAATATGAATGCAAGAGACTGGATCACACTCTAGAAATTTTTCATGTTTTCCCAGTATAGGCTGCCTAAAAAAAACTAAACCAAAACAAACAAACAAACAACCCCCCAAAAAAACCAAACAAAAAAAAAACCCCAAAAACAAAACCCCAAAAAACCAAAGAGAAAGAGAGAAATTGAAAAGGAAATTCCTGAATAAAGGCAAAAAAATTCATACCGTATACGGCTAGGAATATTTGAGGAAGATGTCCTGATTATTAAAAAAAGAGATTATAGCTAAACAGAAGATTTTTGCCAATTTGTTCTGACAAACACTTTCGGCATGTATCATCTGATGGTGTGTCCAGTACTTCTTAGGCACTAAAAAGAACTGATGTAGAGACAATTAAAATAAATGGAATCTGTTTTGTGACCCCATTGGGAGCTAGAGTTTAAGTGCCAGAAAGCTATCAGCATTTTACACTTAGGCACTTCCTAGGGGTCTTTCTGTCTCTTAGTCTTGAAGATCACACCCCTTGGCTAGATCACAGAACTCCAGAAAGGCAGGAAGGGAAACATTTATAAATATGTACTGAGGGAAATGGATAGATCCAGTAGACTAAAAGCATGACAAGCATGCACATGAATAAAAATTATTAAATTACTCTATGGTCAGAACCAGAGCTGTTGTGGGGTGCTTTTTCTGTAGTTCACCTCTAAAATACAAGGGGTGACATTCTTGCCCCACTGAAACCAGTGGGATTTGTGCCATTGACCTCAAGACAACTAGGATTTTACCCCATGTAATGAGCTATGAAACCAAGCCAAAAGAATCCCAAGTGTTCCTTGAACTCTGATGAACTGGAAATCCAGTTTCAAACCACAGAGCCCATGTTCAGCTCTGCATGTAACAGATGCAAAGCAGAGGCTGTCATCTTCAGAAATACATCTGCAGGGGAGCTAGTCCCACAGACAATTTTGTGAAAAAAGAAAAATAAACCCCCAAAAAATCTGTTTTTCATGTTGGTCTGGCTACTGCAGCTGTGTTCCAGTCAGTGTGCCTCTCCAGTCCAGGATTTTTCTCCCCTTTCTCTTGAATGAAAGCATTTGAAGCATGAAAAGCTATTGCTAAAATTTTGCTTGTTATTGTCCCAAACTAAACAGGTGGATTATTACTAACAAAACGGAAAATATTATTTATGACTCTATTTAAAAGATAACCAGGTTCATTATCATTTTATGGCATGTGGTAGTTATTTATTGCATATGGGAGTTCCCCATAGAAAATCTTCCCATACCCAAGTCCCTGTTCAACAGAAGAAAGATTCCTCTGTTGGTGATTCTGTAACATAGAAGAACTCGTGGTTTAAAGATCACATTTACAATATGCCATGTGTGGCTTTATCTGCCAGCGTAGTAGCTCATTGTACATGAAGAGAGGGCTGCATTGCCTCATGGGCAATATATAATAAATTATTGACAGAAAGAGTATGTGCCCAGTGGCTGCAAATTCCTTTCTAGAGGGAATCTGGAAGGACCTCATTTGCTGGAGGCAAATCCCCAAGTGCAATAGTTAATAGGCTGTTTTCACCGTCCTCACACGGCCGCATTCGTTGGATGTTGATCTCAGTGGACTTCGAACTCATAGTGCTGAGAGTGGCAAGATGACACTCTGTCACAGGGAAACGAGAAAAATATGCTTCAATCAGAAACTAATATCAGATTTGGGGGCTTCCCTTGCTCTATTTCCTTCCCCTGCCTCCTGTACAAGGGAGTTTTTATGCCTCCCCTGAGCAGACATTAGCAGCATGGAGAGTATCTGCCTCAGAGCATCCAATGTGTGAAAAAAATGCCAGAGCTGGCCCTGAGGGTGGCTGAGGTGACATGAGGTGGCTGCCCACTGCACAGACTTGTCCACCTTTCTAAGTGTCTAACTGCAGAACTGACAGAACAAGGAACAGTCTGAAGTCTGCGATGCATCCTGGATGCATTCCTGGCTGAGAATGCCGAGAAATGCAGGCAGCCAGGGAGGAGAAGACATGCAGAAGGCTACTCACCTGGACTGCTGACTGAAGTTAGGAAACCTTTTTATAGTCAGGCCTCAACGGCAACGTCCTGAAAACACTGAACAATAACATCTCCATTATATCCACAATATATTCTAAGACAGCTATCCACACACTGTTGGCCATTAGGAGCATAATGTTATGAATATCCTGTCCCCCATGAACAAGAACAGACACAGCAGCTTCCATCTAAATGCTAGTCCTAAAAACCAAAATTCCAGGTTTTTAGGAGCTGGATGTTTCTGTTTAGCCTTTCTCTGTATTTTATTAAAATCACAGTGGTAAAAGAGCTCAGTGAAATTTATATTCTGTATTATACAGCTTGACAAAGTATTTTTGCAAGCAGGAAAATACAAGTGAGATTTTAATGGAAGCAAAAAGCTGTATCCTGGATACAGTATGGTCCATTTACCTGTATCAAGGAGAAATGTCACACTGCAATGTGTGTGTGTGTTACCATGAGATAACACATGCCTTCTGGGAATTAGGAAACACTTTGCTTTGCTTGAGCCTTCAGCAGAATGGCAGGAATTATCTCATGGTAATAAGTAACCCAAAATGTCTAATTCTTGCAAGAAAATGGCAAGGAGAAAACAAACAATTGCTTCATAGTTGTGAAAGATCATGTTCCTTCCCACTGACAAAAGATGCCTTGGGAATGTATCTGACCTATCTATATGCCTCTACTGAATGAATCTATGGGTCTGCGTTTTATTATGCATACAGGTATAAACATATGTAGGGATAGACACCATTTTTGGATGGACATAGACATTTGTAAAAAAACCCTTATACCTGTACTTAATAAATTATGCACATATGTTTAACTTTATAGCTGTTTAACATGATGTTACTCTTTAATTGGAATTTGGAATTGTTTTGAACATGTAGCACTATTACACCTTTTTAAATGCTCTAAATGCTAATGCTGCAGGATGAAAATGGAGCTTTTAATACAAGGATTTGTGTACGGGTTCATAAGTCAGTTTTAGAAACATCTAACTATATCTAATTTTGAAAATAACTAAATGTGATATTTTAAAATAGTATTTTTATAGCAATTAGCCTTTAATAGACTTTTAGAAAGCAGCACCTGCAATCTGGAGAAGAATACCTTTTGTCCCCAAAATTTACTGTTTTATACGTATTGAAGCTTCTCTTGATTAGAGCTAACTGCAAGATTATGGCACATTATAAAGCACTTCTCTGCATACTTAACTTTCAAGATTACTGCAGACTTGCATGCCTGAAATCCGCCACAGACAACCAGGCACATGGCTGTCTCATTATTCTCATCATCTCTGGGCAACGTTCTACCACTCTCAGCCTTGGGTTCTTTAGGAATATGCCAGAAGCCAAAAAAATAAAATTAAAAAAAAGAAGAAAAGAAAGAAGAAAGGGAGGATGTTAATATTTGACTTCAGAATTAGAAGGGGTTTATGTTAATTATTGATATGTCTCCTTTAATGTATATGACATGTTCCTTGAGACTGATGAGATAGCTACAGAATATTAACGACCTTTCCCTAGACTAACGTTAAGCAAAATATTAACAACAAAAATTGCATTCCTTTAGCCTTATTATTGGGAACAGATCAAAGAACAAATTTGTAGCTCCATAAACATGGGCCTCAAGACACATTCCTCATACCAAGGTGAGGGAGTCAGCCCCATTCGTTCATTTGCAGAATCTACTCTTTAGTGCTCATTATTATTTGATACTTGACCAACACCAACATATTGCAGCCAATGGCTCGTTCATGAACTATGCATTAGGACAACTGCTTAGACCAGCTGCCTAAAGCTTGGCTTGGTTTGGTAGATGGCACTGTTTCTGACCCCTGCCTGTGCAGCTCTCCAATGCATAGGAAGATTTCAGCATGGCTAATTCAGGTGGTTGATGAACTAGGTGAACACTTCCACAAATATTTGCATAACTTTCTTGCACCTAGATATGATTGCAAGGGAAATTCTGTTTATCAGCACTGTCAGAGGAAGCAAAACTGCATTTTTATTGAATTCAGAAGATCTTTAAAAATACGAGAAAAAGGAGAGAAGCATGGATTAACATGTAAAAGATACGGTTCCACATAAAGAAATTAGCCAGGGTAACAGACTGCATGTGAGATAAATTTTGGGGGATCACTCCCTACTGTCAATTTTCCGGATAGACTAATTTATTCTTTCCATGCTTCCATTGCCATTAGTATTAGGGGCATAAGATTCCTCAAGAATCCCAACATAGATGAGTCAAAGTGAATTTTGTGGTTGCACTGAACAAATTTGAAGGGAAGAAGGCTGGTAAGATCTGTGAAATACAGAAGGAGATAGGAAGAGTAATAATTTACTTTTTTTCCCTCTCCCAAAAGCAGCAGCTCTCTCCTTTCCTCTCAGAAGCAGCAGTCCCAACCTTCTCTCCTGTGTCTCACAGGCTGCTGGGAATAGAGGGAAAGAAGAGTGACATAGTGGTACAGTCAGGCTGCAGGGAAGCCAAGAGCAAGGGTGAAGAGAAGGATGGGATGGGATGGGATAGGGAGGGCTTGGAGAGCTACTGCTAGGTGGTGGTGCCAGCAGCTGTGCCATCAGTAGGTAGGGCTCAGGTACTCAGGCTGGGACAGTCCATGCTGGCTGTGCCATCCCTGGTAGCCTGCCACCCTCCCAGGGATGCCAGCAGCTGAGGGTCAGCTCCAAAGCTTTCCAATTGCAGGGAATATGAGGACTGTAATGAGAAAGATGCTCAGGTGCTATGGTAAAACAAGTTTTGTGAGTAACAGAGATAGAAATATCACAGAATCGTAGAATGGTTTGGGTTGCAAGGGACTTTAAAAATAATTTAATTCCCACCTCCCTACTGTGGGCAGGGACACCTTCCCTTAGATCAGGTTGCTCAGAGACCCATCCAACTTGACCTTGCCAGTACCCCATGACCCTCAAAGTCAAGAATTTCTTCCTAATATCTCATCTAAACTTACTCTCTGCCAGTTTCAAGCCATTCCCCTTGTCCAATCACTACATACCCTTGTGAAAAGTCACTCTTCAACTTTCCAGAAGGCTCCCTTTAGGTACTAGAAGGTGCTCTAAGCTACCCTCAGAGCCTTCTCTTCTCCAGGCCGAATGGTCTCAATTCCCAGCCTATCTGGAATTCCCATTTTCATTGATGGCGTGGTTTTAGATCTATATTGTGTTCCAATCTGTACATTTCTGTGGCCATTCATTAGTGGTTTTCTTATTGCTGTCACAATAAATTACTCTACAGTGAGTATGTGATTGTTAAATACTAGTTAATTTTGTTGTATCATCTTCCCCAAATGGAACAATATTTTATTGGCTGTGTCCCTTGATATTCCATTCTCACCCTGCTATTTACTATGCTCATTTATTGCTTAATTTGAATTTTAGTCTGCTCTGCCATTTGTCCTCTACATCTCAGCATGCTATGTACTGGTAATAATAAAAACCAAGATCCATATTCTGAGCTTATTAATGGAAGAATAAATTTGAAACTTCTGTGTAGGCTTCACCAGAAGTCTAGAGTTTACAAGCACCATTATCTTTACACTGAAATTGCACATATATGCACTGCTTTTGGTGCAGATCATGTTGTAGCATCAAGGCTTTTGTATGAAGCCTTAATTTTACTAACCTCATGATTTCTCTCAGAGTACTAAAACAAATGAGTCTTAAAAAGAGTAAGTGGCACTTGTAATTAGGAACACAATTACAATGAGAGTGGAATCTATCACCATGCACTATTTTGATATAATTACTAAGCATTAACATTTGCTTTGGCCCACAAGATGAGTCACTGTCTGCATTAATGATGATGGGGACCAGCTTGTCTGCTGGCATATACTGGGATAGCCCCAGCGGGGTCACCAGAGAGGAGCTGTCTTACAGCCCTGGGGATTATGGTCCTGGCAGCTCCACCATGAGCCTCACTGGAAGTCAGATCCACTCTCTAGTGCATTTTCTCTAGAAGGTAAATAAAATGAGTAAGTAACTCAGAATGAAAATCAGGGAAAGGAAAAATACTTGCACAAATGTGTGGTTCCCTTTCAGCGATTCAAGTTTACTGTACACGCTACATCAAAACAAATCTTTGCAATTACATTTTTCTTGGGGGAAGGGAGGTGGTTTTTTTTTCTGAACTCCTACACCCTGGTTAAAAGCTTAAAGCAGGCTGAGTTGTGCAAGGCTGTGTTGAGACTGATTAGACAGGAAAGCGCGCTGTGACACTCCCATCCGTGTGAAAGAACGAAGCAGCTCCTGAAGCCCGTCCTTGCCGGAGCTTGATCTTCCTCCCACTTGTTCATGTCAGCAGTCCTGACACAGCAGCAGGAGATGCATCCAGTTCTTACTCAGCAACAACTGCTATGGAAATCAGAGAGAAGGGTGTGCGCTCAGCTGTTTTTTATCCATCAGGATTTGAACTACTGTGAGTTCTTTCCTAGTAAAAGCTCGATAAAAAGATGACCAAAAGACCTTAAGATTTGTTCCAGTGGATTTCTGTACACTTCTTCAGGGTAAATAGTGGCAATACAGGAGCAGTGCCAAAAGTAAGGCTTGAGACTTACTAAACTAAATCTAAACTAAGGAATTTATATATATATATAGTTTGCAACGGAAATAAACTTTGTAGTTGTCAAAGATGGACCTGCAAACCATACTGGAAAGTGTTCTGGGACCACAGTGAGATTTTCTGTCCTATACTTCATTACATCCACATCAGACCCATATAAAAAATGAAATTGTTCTCTTAAGCAAACCATTAGCTTAGTAAACTTGTTCTCAGATATTTTACTTAGATTTTTAGTACTCCTAAAAGATGCTGGACTTCAGTGTTTCAGCTAAATGTCTTTAATTCATTTTACATCACTATCAACAACACTGAGTAGCTGAGTTATGAATATCCCAGAATGAAGTCTGGCATTTTCTTCCATCCCTGTAAACGCTGGCACCAACACAGAGCATTTTTGCTAACTCTAAACTAAGCTGATGAGTTACAGAGGGGAACAACTTTCTCTGTAGCAGCAGAGGGCCAGATAGGAATGACTGGCCATGGTTAACCCCTGACAGATTTGAACAGTGACCTAGATACCAGAAGCAGCACAGCACCTAACAACATGAAATAGAAACAAAATCCATAACCTTTATTAAATATAGTGTTGCATTTCATCCCACTGCAGAGACGTCATTATCATGCTGTGGGCAAAGATGAAAATAGCATGCCTGATACTATGCATTTATATAATGCATAATAATGCTTAGCAGACATAGAGTACTGTTCATTCTCAAAACACAATCATTTAAACCTCAATAAAACTGTGAGGTAGAGCAGTGTGTTGCTTCTTTTTATTTCTTTAATCATTGTTTTTCCCCTAAAACTTATTAAGTGCATCACATCAAGGAACAATAGATCTATGGCCAAATTCTGATCAAATTACTTTGGTGAAACTACTAATTATCTTTGAAGCCAATGGAAAACGTCCAGCAATATGACCAAACTCAGAATCTGGATCCTATTTGTACATGCCGTAAAGCTGAATTGTTATTGGATAGCTTGGTACATCTAAAAATAACCCCTTCGGTTTATTTTTATCTCATTTTGGAAATCAGGTTCACATTGTTTCTTACTTCTCTGGCTAACTGAAAAAGTAGAATGTGACATCGTGCTTCTTTTCTTGTTTGCTGTGTTCTCCTATCTGTTTCCAGGCACCGTCCTTTCCCAGCTGGGAAAGCAAGATGATGTGGTTCTGCAAGGGGATGGTTCCAGAGACAGACTAAGGCCCTGTACAGTCAGTTATCCCATTTCAGGAATGGCCACGGAATTCAGAGTAACGTTCCCCTCCCTTTCCCTGCACCTGACTTTGGAGTGCTGGAGAGATTTAGTCGATTCAAAGTGAACCCTGCTGCCTATCATTCTCATCCGGTTGTTTTACACCCTCCTGGGATCTTTAAAGGAGACTTTTAGAATCCATCCTCTTTTAAATCCATGGCTGAAGCTAAACAGTCAAGGTTACTGCCAGCTCGGCTCAGCAGCTGTTACAGGAGGCCCAGATGGCCTTCCTTTGCTCCTGATAACCTCAGAGAAGGTGGGATGGATTTCAGCTTAGCCTTCATTCCACCCTAAGATGTGGTTAGGAACGACTCATGGCAGTCAGCAGCTGCTGGCCATTTTGTTCCACATGCAAATTCTGGGAGGGATAAAATTTACTTTCTCTTGTGGAAGTAATGAATTCATTTGAACAGGCCATTGTGGTTGAACTGTTAAAAAGTTCAGGAATGCCTGTGTCAGTTCTTTCCTTCCAACATTTTATTCTATCCTGTCATTTTGTCAATTAAGGCTATTCTGCCAGTTCAGTGCAGTCAGCAGAAAACAAAACAAGGCGACTGCTTTTTTTTTTGGGGGGGGGGGAGGAGGGGCTAGGGTAAAGATGGAAAAAAAAGTACCACACAACCCAAGTCATTTTAAGCCTCTAAAGTGGTAGAATGACTCAATAAAAAATGAAACCTAGTACACTCAATAATGTATTTTAACCAAATAAGGTATTACAAAAATAAGTCCTAAATAAGTAAAAAAAGTACTCAAAATACTCACAGAGAGAGACATACAAAGATATGTTTAAAGGCTGCAGTCAGGAGTTTAGCTCAAATCTTTTTTTCCTTGGTCACCTTAAAATGGGCAGAGGAAAGACATCAAACAACCCCACACTCCCTGAGGATTATACGGAGTCTTTGCCACAGTTAGAGACCTTCCTTTTAGGGAATCATTTAATGGATCAGCTCATGACAAATCCTGCAATTGTTCCTGTATCAAAAGCTGTTCTGCTTTGGATCAGAATATGCAATACTGCTGCAGGACAGCTCTGCACCTTTCTGCATCAAGGAATGTTTGTTTTGCTACTGTAGAATATGTCTTAGGAAAAAATTAGATCCTGCCAGGGACAGCAGCTCCATTTAGCACAGAGTTTCTGTTTCCACAGAAACCACACCACTAAAGTCTGCAGAGGGCAGATGTGGAGTGAGAACATCTGTGACCACTTAGGTTAATTGCCTCTCCCAACTCTTCCCCCACTTCTGGTCTCTGGTGGCCCTCTGAAGATCAATGGCAGATCACCAGGCGTCTTATTGCAGGTCTTCTGCCATCCTGCCCCATCTCCTGGGGTTATCTAAAGCTAGTTTTAAAACTGTATCCAGAGTGTCCCCGAGGACTACTTCTAGTGAGTCTGCTGTCTCCTTTGTCCCTGGCTTTCTCTCTGCTCCTGGACAGACCATTTAGACCCTCTGCTCCTCAGATCTACAGCCTAGCAACAGCTCAGGAAGCTTCCCAGCTCAAATGCAGAGGTGCATTATGTTTTATGTTATAGTTCAGATACAACTGTGATAGGAATCATGAGGATTTAAACAGTTATTTTACTCTTTAACATGCTTTCATAACAAATAAATATTTTCAGATGAAAGGAATGCCAAGATATCGCATATTCATTACAGATACTTCCAACATACTACATTGTTTTCATTATTACTCTGATAGTCTTTTGTAAGAATGTTAATGTTTCCCAAAAAATGAATAGCAAAAAAGATGTTGTCAGTGCTGATGCATGAAAATGATTCAAGCCTTACCTCCTCTGCCAAAATACTAATCTAAATTCAAGCTACAAAAAAAAGAGGAAAGAAAGAAAATGAAACTTTTTTAAAAGTAAGTTTGAAACCACTGCTAAAAGCCACAACAGTCAAAAAATGCTGCAGCAAAAGAAAACAGGGTGAAATTCATGGATTTGCCATTGCCCCAGGTTTCATTGTGGTTCTACCTCAGTGCTACAGTGGGTTGCTAGTTTCCTTTTGAAACTCTTCAGATGTGGGAAGAAGTTGGCTGTATGGCTGAAGAGGCTGGGGGCATCAAAAGAAAGATGAGATATCAAAGCTGAAGGAAACAATCAAAACTATGCTATTTTTAGCTATAATTATTAAGAGACAGTGCAGAGATCTTTAACATAGTGGGACCAATTTACAAGACCCTTCTGGTTTTTTAGGCCATCAGAGACATGCCCAGGGACAGAGAAACTGCTCTTACAAGCTTCTTCAGACCATTGACAACCCACATGTTTAAGAGGCAATTCTCTCTTCTCTGGAGTAGATTTTAAAGGTCTTGGGGATGTGCAAGAAATTTCTGCAACTATAACTTTGTACTGTGATTTTATTGTCCTTCTCCCAGAAGTCCAGGGTAATCAGTGACAAATGCTTCTTTTATTTATCATTTTCATAGGAAGTTCTTATATGGATATTCTTAGGGCAGTTCTTTGTAATGGCATTGAAACAATAAAAAACCTTCAGTTACCCAGAAAAAGTGAAGACACAAACTAAACTTCTAAATTTCAATACAACTGACCTTGAGAGAAAATCTGGCCTCTTAAATGTATTTAAACACTTTAGGGAGGTTTATTGCACATATATGATAAGAGTATTCCCAAAAGGTATGGCTTGCTATTAAAAAAAAAACAAACAAAACAAAACAAACAAACCCTCATTTGTTTGCAGATTTAAAGTATTAGGGCAAATTATAAGTTACTTAACTTTCCAACAAGACTGTACTTCCTCATAATTCTTCAGCAAAATCAGAATCTTGATTGTAACTATTAACATATTTACAAAGTCTACATATTCAGAGTACATATAATTTTTCTGGTGTCCCTCATGAAAGTAAACAATCCATGGAGCCCTGTACCTGTAGTTTGTAAAGACCTCAGGACTCCTTAATGCTATAGAAGCTCTATTGCATGCACTGGAGTTATTTTACTCTTTCATATTTGCCAGGTCTTTCATTTAGTTTTCCACACTACAGTAGATGTCCTGGTCTAATGAAAGGTAATAAAGAGTATGATTTTGCTCTGTTTTATTCACATCTCAGTGGTCACCTCTCCCTGTGTTATTTTTTAATCTCTCACCCTTTTGCTGTTGAGAACTGAATCTGAAAACTGTGGGAAAAGGTCTCATTCAAGCCAGTGTCTGCAATCACTACTGCAGCAGTGGATGGGATTTGGGTCCTAGTAAGGTAGTGGAATATCCATGTTTTCAGTGCTGAAGTGGCAGCCACTCACTAAATATACACCATTCCTGCTGGGCACCAAGCAGGACTTAATGCTATTTGAAGCAGCAATAACTTTTGGCATGTTTTAATTGCAGGTCTCAGACAGTTTGAAGCTTTCTCCTTCCAGGCCATTTTTGTTCTCAGCCCTCTGCCTTCCTTCTGCTTTGTCTCTTTGGAGAGTGACTGAGTTATGACAGGACCATCTTTGTGGTCACCTTCTCTTCCATGCAGCTCTTCAGACATTGTCCCTGCATTTTCCCACCTGGGGGAAATGAGAAGCCTGTAGTAATAACACAACAAAATTAAACAGAGCTATTAAATGAATGACTGACCTTGGTAACATGAAAGAAGATGATAACAGTAACAACCATAGCAAAAACAACTGCAAAGCGATCTTCAGATAACAAGAATTATGACATTATTACACTTTAAATTTCTGATGAAATTTTCCTACAAAATACTTACCAAAGCTTATTCAAATTGTAAGGCAGGAAGTCTCTCTAAGCATTGCCTTAGTTAATGGAACCATTAAACACATTTAGAAGACATTGGAGCTTACACTTCTTTCTTCTCTGACCACAGGTGCATAGACAAATCCATACCAGGACAGGTTTGCCCCACTGGAAGTTTTGACCAAGTAAGGATTGCAGAGTCAGGCCCCACACAGAGCCCTAGACACAGTCTTGCTCTTACTTGGGATAAAAGTGAGTGCATTTTGATGAGCTAAGCAACTAAACTGGGTTAATATCCAGTTTGTCAACAAACTTGTTTTGGCATGCCGGCTAGACCATGGCTGCTTACCTTGAATAAACCCAATCTTGGATTACTTCATTCGCAGTAAAATGAAGGACCCTAAAACTTCCTTTGCAGTTGGTAGTTCCAGCTACGTGAGGAGAGAACTAGGAATTCACAAAAGCCCTTGCCAGGGTTTGGGAGGCTTTGGTCCGAGGATGAGCTGAGAACTTCTATAATTTCCAGACTGACAAATCATGCATGCTCAGAGCAACAGGATGCTGAATGTGCAAACAGCAAGTCTAGTTACACTGCTCCTACAACATGGGGATGTTCTCTGCCTGTGCCTGCATCAGCTGTTTTCCCAAATATGTGGAAAACTCTACGGTGGGCTGACCAGTGTTGAGGAGCGGGGGGTACCTCTTGAATTACACCAGAATTAATATAGCCAGAACAAAACATACACTACTAGTGTGTTTACCTATACATACAGATGAATATATATATATATGCGTTATTTATAAGTAATGTATAACAGTCAGTGCTCTTTCATGAGCACATAAGAGCTTCCTGAAGATAGATACACAACTCATGAAGTGCCTTCCCAAGTGTTTTCCTAAGGAAGGTTTTCCAGAACAAGGATTGGGTTTACAGAATTTGTGAAGATGTTTACAGCCTCAGCTACACAAATCTGTCAAAATATTGCAATGGAAACTCAGACCCACTGTTTTGCTTCTGGTGCAGGGGAAGTTGGGGGGTTTATCACATTTTTGCAGAGTATTTTTAGAATTTGGTGCAGGGTTTGGCTTATTTTCCAGCAAAAGCTGCTGTTATGTAAACACTAGTAACTTCTCAAAGACAAAAATGTGTGTATGGTTTTAATTTTAAGCACATGAGGTCATTGGTTCAGTGTTCAAGGACTGTAAGCTAGTCGGACGTGAGCAGAGGGATGCGCTGCACAGTCTTGTTGATCCCATTTCAGCTTCAAGTGGGTAAAGGAGGCTGGCGGGCTGGTTGAGGTGCACAAATAAACAGCTTGATTTACACAGATGCTCTGATGCTGACACAGGGTTTTACAAACGTCGAGAATCCATTTGCAGACTTGAAGCTGTGCAAGAGGCAGAAGGGCTGCCTCACTGCCCTTCCTCGGACTCCTGATTACCAGAGATAATGAAAAGCCAAGGAGGGACAGCTCCTAGAAACCTACTAGTCAACATCAGCGGCCCCAGCACCCCATGGGCTCCATCCCACAGCCCACACGCAGCGGGTCTGGGGCTCCCCAGACTCACGCCGAGCCCCGCTGGCTTCCTCCGAGGCCTCTCCATCGTGCCAGGCTGAGGGACATGTCCGGTCCCCCGGCGGGCCCTGACCGCGAGGCACTGCGACATGCCTCCCCTCGGCGGAGCATCGCACCTGTCCCACAGAGGCATGGGCTATCCCGATTTGGGAGGGGCCCACAGGGAGCATCGAGTGCCACTCCTGGCCCTGCATAGAACAGTCCTATGAATCACACCATGCGCCTGAAAGCGCTGTCCTAAAGCTTTTTTAACTCTCTCAGGCTGGTGCTGGGACCACTTCCCTGGGGAGCCCGTTCCAGTGCCCAACCACCTCTGGGTGACGAACCATTTCCGGATATCCAACCTAAACCTCCCTTGACTGAGCTGCAGGCCATTCTCTCGGGTCCTGTCACTGGTCACCACAGAGATCAGTCCTCTCCCTCTTGTTGACTATAAAGTCCAACTTCACTTCAGCACCGGGCCCAAGGCGCGCTCCCGCCCGGCCCCCACC